>SJYC01064657.1:0-29406 GCA_006408675.1 Madoqua kirkii | reverse complement strand
CTCTCTTTGGTTGAGATTGTGAAGGAATAAGCCATGATTGTGGGAGGATATTCTATTTTGTTAACGGACACTTGATACATCAGATGAAGAAATCTTACTTTTTGCAATTTACATGTAGTACAGTGAAGAACTGGTGCTCATGAATGAATTATTTGGCTCCTGTTGGTTCTGGAAAGATTTGGGAAAAAAGAATTTCTAGAACAGTAAGCAAAAATGAAAAAAGTAGTCTGAGAGATTTATAACAAATTCTTTCAGTTGCTATTTAGAAGACAATAATTATAACATTCCAGATAATTATTAGAGAAGATTTAGTGGGAAAGGTAAAAACATTTTTATTCATTATCATAATTTTATCTTAGAAGGAATTTTAATATTTCTGCCAGGCCCTAAGGGGAAGAAACTAAAAGAACAATAAAATGCTTACAAAATTTAGATCTAGAATTTACTGAGGTTATTATCAATTTAAACAGAAACTAAATGTCTTTTAAGAATGAGGTAGCAGCCATGTTAACTGGCCCTAATGCAGATATGATGAACGAAATTGTCTGAACAGATGACCTTGTACGGAGTTTGTGGAGTGATGTTCTTGATGGTGATTGCCATTTGTATCCAGTTGATAGACTGAGAATTTGTGACATGATGTGCCATGAGGGAGGAAATAAGCCAAGGACAGTGGTGTTGTGCTCAATCATGTCCAACTCTTTGGGGCCCCTCTTTCAGGTCCCCCGGACTGCAGCTTACCAGGTTCCTCTATCCATGGAATTTTTTTCTTTTTCAGGCAGGAATACTGGAGTAGGTTGCCATTTCCTCCCCTACGGGATCTTCCTGACTCATGGGTTGAACCCATGTCTCTTGCATCTGCTGCATTGTCAGGCAGTATCTTTACCACTATGTTACCTGGGAAACCCCAGGAGAGTGGTGTTGCATGCCCTAAAATGGAACAGCAGGGTATTTGTTACTAGAAGTACAATTTGCCAAGTGGTTTATTTTCACTCTAAACAATTGTAGGTGATTCATAATTTGCTTTCAGACTTTTGGTGGTACACTCTTCATGTCTTATGATAAACATCCTATATTTTGAGATTCTTTGTCAAGTAATTGGTTATGACTAACCTGACTGACTGAATTTTTCTTTTTTTAATTGTACTTTTTTGTATACAAATACTGTGCTAAATATTTCCTACATGTTTCTTCCTCCTAGGATCCTAATGATGACAATATTATTATCACTCTCATTTTTTTAAGTGTTGGAACAGAAAGCTAGAAGAACCCAAGTTCCTATCGTAAATAGGACTGGCCACCTACATCCCCTTTAAAGCACAGTTGTCTTAGACTTTTCTTCTTATACAGCTACACCTAATCCTAACTGATACACTTGCTGGGTCACTTCAGTCGTGTCTGACTCTCTGAGACCCCATGGACTACGACCCCCCAGGCTCCCCTGTCCATGGGACTCTCTAGGCAAGAATACTGGAGTGGGTTGCCATTTCCTTCTCCAGAGAACTGATATACTAACCCATTAAAATTCCAAGGAAAAGGGGAATTGGGGCAATTTTATGTGCTAGACAATTTATATTTAATAACTCATATAATTCTGACACCTAGAAAAGTTATTTTTTATTTCCATGTCATATTTGACAAAGAATCTCAGAGAACTTAGCTTAATTTAATGATGAGAATTTTGGAATCCAGAAAAGTTTTCTAACTTCACACAAGTGATAAATATAAGTCAACCACATGTCTTTACGGTTCCCAATTCCATGCTTTTAATTTGACTGTGTTACCTTAGACTATAAAAACCAAATTTAAAAGGTTTCTGTCTTTAATATCACATGATTACCCAAACTGGTTGGGAAAGGAAGAGAGGGTAAACAGACAAACCTGTTGTTGCCCACAGAAAGTGAGTTGGCATTATTTGTTAAGTGAAGAGCGAATAAATGATAACTGCTTTTCACCAGTTCTACTGCAAGCACCTGTGCATGATGTAAAACAACAACCACAACAATATCAAAACTTTAAAAAAACTCAAAACCATTAAAACAAAAAATAGCTATTGAGAAGGCTGAGGATCCCAGGCACCGAGGTAAACTGGAATCTGGCAGGAAATGCAGATTTGGGGATGAAGTGAAAAATCTCACAGAATCATGAGATCACCCCCATATGAGCTCTACTAGTATGTTCAAGTCCAAAATACTAGCAGCAGAGGGGGAATGAGAGGATGCTTCTTTAGTGAAATTAAACTAGTGCAGACCTACAGACGACAAGCGGTCACTCTTGTGCTACAAAGGCACTCATTAGATGACCGCTGCATTAATGTATGGTTTCCCATCAACTCTTTAATGCCTAACTATGAGCAGAGCAGAATGATTAGATACTGTAATATAGAAAAACAAATAAAGAACAGAACTGATAAGAAACCTGGACAATGGAAAGACTGAATGTCTTTCACTGATGAATCAACAATAGAAAATGAAACAATTTGAGAAAAATAAAGTGTTTTTAAAATTAATGTATGATAGCCAAATTTTAATAAAAGTGTTATAACATACAGTCAGAAAATACCCCAGAAAAAATGATAATAGAAAGAGATGAACAGATGAAATGTTTTGGAACACCTTATGAACCCCAAATGACGTCTCACATAGACTTAATAGGCATTCTGGAAAGAGAGAACAGAGAAAATAAAGACAAGGAAGTTATTTTAAAAGAATACAGGGATTAAAAAGAAACTTAAAGAATATAAAGTGGAAATTCTTTCTGTGCTCCTAAAAGATGTTTGAACAAAAGATTACACTAAACTGAATTGTAATGAAATTTTGGAATACTACCAATAAGAAGATGACACTAAACTTCTAGGCTACAATGTTGAGAGATAGAAGAGTAGAACTATAAAGTTTGGAGAATAGAGAGATTTCTAAACCAGAAATCTCTGGATGCTATTAGAGGATGGTGCTCCAACAAAACATGATAAAAAAAAAACCCCCAAACCCAGATCCAACATTGCAGAAAGGATATTTCTTAGGATGTCTTAAAAGGAAATACAGGAGGCACTACTATGTAGCATGCCTAAGAGTTGCCAGCCCATAGTTGAAACTGGAAAATACAGAATTCCAGATTGTGAGATGCGAATACATTGTTTTGTTAGATATGACTGGGTGGGAAATTATATGAAGAGGCATACTTTGAGTCAGTAATTCAGTAAAGATTTAAAAGAAGCCAAGCAAAAGAAGAAATTGTGCAATTATTTACTTTAGAAAATGATAAGTTGAACAATAAATAAATGTAAGCAGAGTCAACTACTTGACTCACTAAGGAATATATGTGCCTGCTGCTGCTGCTGCTGCTGCTGCTAAGTCGCTTCAGTCGTGTCCAACTCTGTGTGACCCCATAGACAGCAGCCCACCAGGCTCCCCAGTGTCTGGGATTCTCCAGGCAAGAACACTGGAGTGGGTTGCCATTTCCTTCTCCAATGCATGAAAGTGAAAAGTGAAAGGGAAGTCACTCAGTCTTATCCGACTCTTCACAGCCCCATGGACTGCAGCTTACCAGGTTCCTCCATCCGTGGGATTTGCCAGGCAAAAGTGCTGGAGTGGGGTGCCATTGCCTTCTCCATATGTGCATAGTAGCAACAAAAAAGATTGTGGATATGAATTTAACGGCAAATTGTTAAAAATCTACCGCAAAGATAAAGTAAAGAGAAAATGAAATTATACCTGTAGGTATCTACTTTTGCTTCATTGACTACACTAAATTCATTGACTGTGGAGATCACAAGAAACTATGGAAAACTCTTAAAGAGATAGGAGTACCAGACATCTTCCTGAGAAACGTGTATGCAGGTCAAGAAGCAATAGTTAGGACCGAGCATGGAACAATGGACTGGCTCCAGATTGGGAAAGGAGTATGACAAGGTTGTATATTTTCCTTCTGCAAAATGCTGGGATGGATGAATCACAAGTTGGAATCAAGATTTCTGGGAGAAATAGCAACAATCTCTGGCACTCAGACACCACTCTATTGGGAGAAAGTGAAGAGGAACTAAAGAGCCACTTGAAGACAGTGAAAAAGCAGGCTTAAAACTCAGCATTAAAAAACCAAGATCATGGCATCCTGTCCCTTCACTCCATGGCAAATATAAGAGGAAAAAGTGGAGGCAGTGACAGATTTTCTTTTCTTGGGCTCCAAAATCACTGTGGATGGTGACTGCAGCCATTGGCAGGGCTGTGTTCTCTCAGGTCAAACAACAGGGAGGGAACACAGCCCTGCCCATCAATGGAAAATTGGATTAAAGATTTACTGAACATGGCCCTGCCCATAAGAATAACACCCAGTTGAGTCTTCCCTGGTGGCTCAGATGGTAAAGTGTCTGCCTGCAATGTGGGAGACCTGGGTTTGATCCCTGAGTTGGGAAGATCTCCTGGAGAAGGAATCCACTCCAGTACTCTTGCCTGGAAAATCCCACGGATGGAGGAGCCTGGTAGGCTATAGTCCATAGGGTGGCGAAGAGTCAGACACGACTGAGCAACTTCACTTTCACTTTTACCCTTCAATCAGTCTTTCACATCAGGAAGCTTCCATAAGTTTCTTATCCTTCTCCATCAGAGGGTTGAAAGTGAAAGTGAAGTTGCTCAGTCGTGCCCGACACTTTACGACCCCATGGATAGTAGCCTGCACCAAGCTCCTCCGTCCATGGGATTTTCCAGGCAGAAGTACTGGAGTGTGTTGCAGAATGAAAACCACAGTCACAGAAAACTAACCAAACTGATCACATGGACCACAGCCTTGTCTAACTCAATGAAACTATGAGCCATGCCATGTAGGCCACCCAAGATGGATGGGTCATGATGGAGAGTTACGACAAAATGTAGTATACTGAAGAAGGGAATGGCAAACCACTTCATATTCTTGCCTTGAGAACTCCTGAACAGTATGAAAAGGCAAAAAGATAGGACACTGAAAGATGAATTCTCCAGGTTGGTAGGTGCCCAATATGCTACAGGACATCAGTAGAGAAAAAGTCCAGAAAGAATGAAGAGACGGAGTCAAAGCAAAAACAACACCTAGCTTTGGATGTGACTGGTGATGGAAGTAAAGTCCGATGCTGTAAAGAACAATATTGCATAAAAAACTGAAATGTTAGGTCTATAAGTCAAGGCAAATCAGAAGCAGTCAAACAGGAGATGGCAAGAGTGAACACTGAAATTTTAGAAATCAATGAACTAAAATGACCTTCAGTTCAGTTCAGTTTAGTTATTCAGTCATGTCCGACTCTTTGAGATCCCATGAACCACAGCACGCCAGGCCTTCCTGTCCATCACCAACTCCTGGAGTCAACCGAAACTCATGTCCATTGAGTCAGTGACGCCTTCCAACTATCTCATCCTCTGTCGTCCCCTTCTTCACCCACCCTCAATCTTTCCCAGCATCAGGGTATTTTCAAATGAATCAGTCTTTGCATCAGGTGGCTGAAGTATTGGGGTTTTTACTTCAAAATCAGTCCTACCAGTGTACACCCAGGACTGACCTCCTTTAGGATGGACTAGTTGGAAGTCTTTGCAGTCAAAGGGACTCTCAAGAGTTTTCTCCAATACCACAGTTCAAAAGCATCAATTTTTCAGCACTTAGCTTTCTTTATAGTCCAACTCTGACAACCATACATGACCACTGGAAAAACGATAGCCTTAACTAGATAGACCTTTGTTGACGAAGTAATATCTCTGCTTTTTAATATGCTGTCTAGGTTGGTCATAACTTTCCTTCCAAGGAGCAAGTGTCTTTTAATTTCATGGCTGCAATCATCATCTGCAGTGATTTTGGAGCCCCCCAAAATAAAGTCAGCCACTGTTTCCATTGTTTCCCATCTATTTGCCATGAAGTGATGGGACCAGATGCCATGTGAGGTCTTACTGTTTAGGTCGGACAGCTACATGTAAAAGAACACCATACAAAAAGATAAACTCAAAATGGATTAAAGACCTAAAGCTAAGACCAGAAACTATAAAACTCTTAGAAGAAAAGATAGGCAGAACACTAGATTAAATAAATCAAAGAGAGATCCTTTATGGCCCACCTCCTAGAGTAATGGAAATAAAAACAAAAGTAAATGAGTGGGACCTGATTAAACTTAAAAGCTTTTGCACAGCAAAAGAAACTATAAGCAAGGTGAAAAACAAACCTCAGAATAGGAGAAAATTATAGCAAATAAATGACTGACAAAGGATTAATTTTCAAAATATATAAGTAGCTCATACAACTCAATACCAGAAAAACAAACAACCCAGTCAAAAAGTGGGGAAAAAGACCTAAACAGACATTTCTCCAAAGAAGACATAGATGCTCAACATCGCTCATTATTAGAGAAAAATGCAACTCAAAACTACAATGAGATATCACATCACACCAGTCAGCATGGCTATCATCAAAAAGTCTGCAAACAATAAATGTTGGACAGGGTGTGGAGAAAAGGGAATGCGCTTTCACTGTTGGTGAGAATGTAAATTGATGCAGCCACTATGGAAGACGATATGTAGATTTCTTAAAAACCTAGGAATAAAACCACCATGTGACACAGCAATCCCACTCCTAGGCACATACCCTGAGGAAACCAAAATTTCAAAAGACACATGTATCTCAATGTTCATCACAGCACTATTTACAATAGGTAGAACATGGAAGCAACCTAGATGTCCATTGACAGATGTATGGATAAAGAAGCTGTGGTACAAATACACAACAGAATAGTACTCAGCTATGAAGAAACACATTTGCGTCAGTTCTAAAGAGGTAGATGAACCTGGAACCTATTATACAGAATGAAGTAAATCAGAAAGAGAAAGATAAATATCATACTCTAATGCATATACATGGAATCTAGAAAAATGGTGCAGAAAAATTTATTGACAGGGCAACAGTGGAGACACAGATATAGGGAATAGACTTATCGACGTGAGGAGAGGGGAGGAGAGTGTGAGATGTATGGAAAAAAGTAACATGGAAACTTACATTACCATATGTAAAATAGATAGCCAACAAGAATTTACTGTATGACTCCGGAAACTCAAACAGGGTCTCTGTATCAACCTAGAGGGGTAGCATGGGGAGGGTGATAGGAGAGAGTTTCAAAAGGAAGGGGATATATACATACTTAAGGCTGATTCATGTTGGGCTTTGACAGAAAACAACAAAATTCTGTAAAGCAATTATCCTTCAATAAAAAATAAATTAATTAAAAAAGATTGCTGGGAGAAATATCAATAACCTCAGATATGCAGATGACACCACCCTTATGGAAGAGATTGAAGAAGAACTAAAGAACCTCTTGATGAAAGTGAAAGAGGAGAGTGAAAACCTGGCTTAAAACTCAACATTCAGAAAATTAAGATCATGGTATCCGGTCCCATCACTTCGTGGCAAATAGATGGGGAAACAGTGGAAGCAGTGACAGACTTTATTTTCTTGGGCTCCAAAAATCACTGCAGATGGTGACTGAAGCCATGAAATTAAAAGACACTTGCTCCCTGGCAGAAAAGCTATGACCAACCTAGACAATATATTAAAAAGCAGAGACATTACTTTGCCAACAAAGGTCTAGTCAAAGCTATGGTTTCTCCAGTAGCCATGTATGGATGTGAGAGTTGGACTGTAAAGAAAACTGAGCACCAAAGAATTGATGCCTTTGAACTCTGGTGTTGGAGAAGACTCTTGAGAGTTCCTTGGACTGCAACTAGTCCATCATAAAGGAAATCAGTCCTGCATATTCATTGGAAGGACTGATGCTGAAGCTGAAACTCCAATACTTTTCCCACCTAATATAAAGAACTGGCTCATTTGAAAAGACCCTGATGCTGGGAAAGATTGAAGGCGGGAGGAGAAGGAGACGACGAGAGGATGAGCTGATTGGATGGTGTCACTGACTCAGTGGACATGAGTTTGAACAGGCTCTGGGAGATGGTGATGAAGAGGAAAGCCTGGGATGCTGCAGTGCGTGGGGTTGCAGGGAGTGGGACATGGCTGGACGACTGAACTGAAACTGAACTTGCATCTTGGAAGGATAGTTATGACAAACCTAGGCAGTGTATTAAAAAGCAGAGATGTCACTTTGCCAAAAAGTTTGTATAGTAAATGCCATGGTTTTTCCAGTAGTCATGCATGGATGTGAGAGAAGGCTGAATGTTGAAGAATTGATGATTTCTAATTGTGGTGCTGGAGAAGAGTTGTGGGAATCCCTTGGACTGCAAACAGATCAAACCAGTCAATCTTAATGAAAATCAATCCTGAATATTCACTGGAAGGACTGATGCTGAAGCTGAAGCTCCAGTACTTTGGCCACCTGGTGCGAAGAGCTGACTCATTGGAAAGGACCCTGATAGTGGAAAAGATTGAGGGCCAAAGGAGAAGGGAGTGGCAGTGGATGAGATAGTTAGATATCATCACTGACTTGAGTTCAGTTCAGTTCAGTTCAGTTCAGTCGCTCAGTCGTGTCCGACTCTCTGCGACCCCATGAATCGCAGCACGCCAGGCCTCCCTGTTCATCACCATCTCTCAGAGTTCACTCAGACTCACATCCATCGAGTCCGTGATGCCATCCAGCCATCTCATCCTCGGTCGTCCCCTTCTCCTCCTGCCCCCAATCCCTCCCAGCATCAGAGTCTTTTCCAATGAGGCAACTCTTCTCATGAGGTGGCCAAAGTTTTGGGGCTTCAGCCTCAGCACCAGTCCTTCCAAAGAACACCCAGGACTGATCTCCTTCAGAATGGACTGGTTGGATCTCCATGCAGTCCAAGGGACTCTCAAGAGTTTTCTCCAACACCACAGTTCAAAAGCATCAATTCTTTGATGCTCAGCTTTCTTTACAGTCCAACTCTCACATCCATACATGACCACTGGAAAAACCATAGCCTTGCCTAGATGGACTTTGGTTGGCAAAGTAATATCTCTATTTTTGAATATGTTATCTAGTTGGTCATAACTTATCTTCCAAGAAGTAAGAGTCTTTTAATTTCATGGCTGCAGTCACCATCTGCAGTGATTTTGGAGCCCAGAAAAATAAAGTCTGACACTATTTCCACTGTTTCTCCATCTATTTCCCATGGAGTGATGGGACTGGACGCCATGATCTTCGTTTTCTGAATGTTGAGCTTTAAGCCAACTTTTCACTCTCCTCTTTCACCTTCATCAAGAGGCCCTTTAGCTCCTCTTCACTTTCTGCCATAAGGGTGGTGTCATCTGCACTTAGTGGACATGAAATTGAGCAAACCCCAAAAGATAGTGAAGGACAGAGGAGCCGGGTATGCTATAATCATGGGGTCACAAAAAGTTGAACCTGACTTAGTGACTGAACAACAGCTGTATGTATATTTATGTGTGTAAAAGACCTAAAGTTTTCATTTAGCGCTTTAATAGGTCAATAGATGATGTTTTACTTTGATAAATCACAATATAGCTGGGTAGCAGTAGACATAGTTAGAAACATTAAAAAAGTTGTTGTCCTTGGCAATATGTAAACTGGGTAGTAAACAGAAGGGATAATCTTTTTTTAAAAAAAAACATATATTGCTGTTAGTAATGGTTAAATTCTTCAATTGTATACTCGTATTTCTTTAATTTTTTAAGTTTGTAGATCCTTGCCATCACTGCTACTTCACCATCCCTGAATCTATCAGTTTCCTCTTTAGCTTTACAATGCCTCCTTTCTCCTTCTCCCAGTGGTCCCTTCAGTAACGTGGAATTGGGCTAAAACCACTATTATGCACATTCAGAGTTCTTAGAAAGATAAGAATTTATTCCCCCTGCGGTGCTTCTTTTTCAGTTCTGAGCACAGCAAAGACATGTTACATAACTTCGAGTTTCAACAAACACCTGGAAATCAGGCTGTGTGTATTGCTCAGATGAGACCAGACATGAAGAGATTGGTAGTGACAAGTGTTGTCACTTCTCTCTCTGACAGCAGGCAAGTGGCACACTGTATATACAAGGTCTGATACCATGCTCTCAAGATGAGAAAAAAAAGGAAAAGGTAAGTGAAAAATAACATTTCAGAGAGAGCTAGCTGGGGAAATAATGGCAAATTACACATGATTTAGCTTTGCTCTTGGCTTTTATAAAGACTCAAGAACTATGAACTGAGCGGTTGAGCCCTAATTAAGTCTCCTCTTGATGTCTGCACTGCACACCCAGTTCTCAGGCTGTGTTTTAAAAGGCATCATATCATCTTCTAATTCATCTGCTTTTTCTCCTGCCTTGCTTTATTCTTTTTTAATTTCCCCTTTGTTTTCCTTGAGTAAAATGAGGTTAAAGTAAGTCATTAAGAATTAAGAAGAAATTACACAATGAAAAAATAGCTCAGATGAATTTTAATTAGAGTCTAATTTAATGGGATTTGAACCCACCACACTGGAAGTCTATAGCTGTAACTTCAGTCATTAAATTGCAAGGCCTTTGCTTAAACTCAGAGGAGTTTAGAGAGATTATTTTGGCTGCTTGAAGACACCATGTTTTTTCCATTAATGCCAGGGAAATATATTGAGGGAATAAAATATTACTAATAAAAATAAATGTGAAAGTTGTAAATTTCAAACAATGTAAGACCCATAGTTCATACCTGAATTTCCAAATGTGTATGTGACATTTCATTAAGCTTAAAGCTGAAGACACACTGTATTATATCTGACCTCTTTGAAAAAAGGAACCTAAATATTTCTGCACTTTGTCATCCCTTGGTATCTAACAATAATAAGGCAGAAAATATGATAGGATCTAAGTCTAGGGAAGGCTGTTATGGAAACTCCATGGTCCTGAGCTCAGACATGAGGCATTGCCATGACCTTTTAGCATCCCCAGTCCCCCCACTGCCTTCCAATGGGTTGTTTTCATTCATAAAATGGGAACAGTGAAATATATCAATTTGGATGGGAGATTATGAGGTACATCAATTAAAATCAACACCTCAAACCTTTCCAGAAAAGGTAATGCATGTTAAGGGTGAGGCAGAATTCCCAGAGGGATTTGAACTCATTATCTCAGAAGTTAAGTGCTCCCACCTTGAACCACTAGGCTGTACGGCCTTGAGAAATACCCCTGTTGGTTTCAGTCACTAAGTCAGCCACTGGAGGGAGCCAAGATGACTCCCAGAGTGTAGTTGAATATGCTGAACTGGTAGGAAAAGATAATTTTAAAATGGCACGTAAGGATGACAGAATTTGAACAAAATCCCTTTTTTTATTTATGCCAAAATCTGTGTGAATGTAAAATGCCATCTCAATCATGCTTTATTTATGGTGTGGTTTTTTCTTTGGGGAAAAAAAGAAAAGAAGCAGAATGTTGGCTTGACTTTCTCCTCTGACTGATTCTCATTCCTGCTGGCAAGTGAGCCATGTGGAGAGCTCGGACAGCAGAGCAAGCCCCAGCACAGGCCGAGCCGGGTGTGGGCACGCTCCCTGACTCAACTTGCCTGGTCCGATTTGGGCAGGTTAGAAAAGGCATTGCTTGTCATTTCATGCAGCTAGAAATCATGCCTATGCCTCTCCTTGAATAGAGAGATGTGCAATATGTAAAATTCCTAAAGACAATTTTATTTATAGCTGTTGCAAACAATGTTTATACAAAGTTTATTAAATATGTCACCCACATTGATTTATCCCAACCAATCTCTTCAATCACTAATATTTATGTGATCGGTTCAGTTGCAACAATTATTTTATATGCTGTAGAGTATGTTATAACTAGGGATTCACCCTGGCAATTATATGAAAGATAAAATGCTTCCTGAAGACCTTAGGGCAGGCCAGGAAGTATATTATTGGACACAAGGTGGTTTTAACTGAATGCCACAGCACTTAATTTAGAGCAAGAAATGTAGAGCATCTTATGCTTTAAAAATGAAAGCTAGTTTTGTGTTCTTTCTGGATTTTTCTTATTTCTGGGATGGTAGTAAAATCCTCTGCACAATTCCTTTCTCACATCCAAACCTTGGGCCTGGGAACACTTTCATCTCTTTGAAACACTTGTCATCTCTTTGAAATTCTGTCAGTTTTTGCTTCTCGGCAGCATTTGTCTTTATTTAGTGCCCAAAGTGGGCAGGAGAGTCTATTTGGCATTTACAAACACCTGTGAAGGAAACTAGACACATGTTCGGTGCCTGAAAGGATCTGGCATCTGATGTGAGGGGCTGAAGCATGGTTAACAAGAAACCAGAATTTTCTAAAGAGCCCAAGGTAACTGTTGAAATTATGAGATGATAGCTCAACAAAACATAAATAAAAAATAAAAAAAAAGAAAAGAAAAGCTAAAAAAAAAGAAAAAATAAAATTAAATTAAAAAAAATAAAATTAAATTAAAATTTAAAAAACTATAATTTAAAAAAAAACATAAAACGTTATTAACTCAAGTGAATGCAACTTCTTCTGTTTCCTAAGAAAGACTCAAAAGTCCTTTGTTTGGCAAAATTAATTGACAGACGCATTTCAGTTAGGAGAGTAGGGCCTCGGGGCATGGCATGAAAATAGACAATAAAACAAAGAGGAATCAAAACTGTTTTGCAGAAGTTAGCAGACTTTCAGGGCTGAAGTTCACTGTAGAAAGGAGAGAGGGCACAAGTTTGAGATCTAGGAAGAAAGAGGAGGGAGAACCAGAGGAGAAGATGATCACTGAAAATTGTTTTCTCCCAAGGCTGGAAATGACCTTAAGCACAGACATGTGTCATATTCAAGTTGGACAATTTTGCTTTGCTGTTGTGTATGCCTCTGCTTGCTCCCAAATCAATGTTTTGGGAAGTGGGGAGTCCAAACTCATAAACTATTTCATAAAAGCATATAGTGATAATTGATAAACTGAGATAATCTGGTCTTTGGTCAAAGCAAAAATACAAAACCAAAGGTAACTGGAAGTGTTTTGTCAGCACTCACCCTAACTTCCAAAATCTCTGGAGAGACTGGGAGGAATCCTCACTGAGAGATGAGGACTCCTTTTAAAGTAATTTAATCTCGGGGAACAGAGTGAACCCTGACCTAAGGGTCATATAACATCGCCACAGGCAATGAATGGGTTCTTCCAGTTCTGCAGTAGAAACCGGTTTCTACCCTTTTCTTCCTCCTACTATATATTTTTCAAAACTACTTATTTCTGTCTGCCAGGAGAGATTTTTTTTCCACTGACCAAATTGTCCTCTTCAACTGCGATTAGATTTGATTTTCAGGCTGTTTCATTTCATAGCCTTTTCTAGCAATTAGTATAGACAATGAAGAACTTTGGGGCCATGGATTTGAAATACTTGTGTAAAACCAATCACTCTCAAGTAGAATCTATTGAACTTGTAGAAACTTTGTGGTCAACTCTTTGAGGAAGGCAATTATCCGTGAGTTACATGAATAAATCAATTGATTGACTGTTAACTGAACAATCCTGGTACCAGCTGGACAAAAGATGAAGAAATCTTCATCGGCAGCAAGTATGCATGTTCATAAGGAAGGAAGTGAATGACCAATCATTTAGGAGAACCATCAAAACAGTATGGAGTGACTCTCATCTTTTTTGGTCCAATTTATCATTTAATGCAAAGAGGAAAGATTTGACTTCAACTTGGTAGTAGAAATTTGGGCTTTGCCTCATAAGTTCATAAAACTGGATTATCTGTTAGGAAAAGTTTGCAGAACCTAAGATATTAGAGGCTCTCATTGTGGCTGCTAACAGATATGTTGTAAGCTTAGCATTAAGCTGGTATCCAGAAAAAAACTATATAACCAACTTAAGGGGTTCATGATTGTACACGGTATGATGTTATACTATTCTTTTACACTCTTCCTCTGGGAATCTTAGTTTACAACTCTTGACAAAAAATACTCATTCAGTAAAGTCCTACAGGGATAAATATAGTATAACATTGCTGACAGTAAGATTCCCCAAATTTCTGTGTCCTGTGAGACCGTGATGCAGAGTATCTGGGGCCTACTTGATATATTCCCTCCTAGTCCCAAGTTCCATTGAACTGCCAACCCGCATTGGTATCTGATTGCCACAATTCCTTGATATATGAAATCATGGTGGAATTTCCTTGGAATGATATATCTTAAGCCAGGATAGCATTCAATGACTTCCAGATGCCTTCACAATGATGGTCCACTGCGTAAGGAATTACCACAGATTATCTCCCCTTTGATTTGTCACAGTTTTGTATGGAGTTTATTATCAGAAGAAATATTAACCTAACCTTCAACAGCAGCCTATTTCTGAAATCTTCAGACAATATTGAAAGAAAAAAAAAGAACAAAAAAGGAGACTGTTATTCTTTTACTGACATGAGAATGGTCAGTTATTTCTGCTAAGCTCTCAGAAAAAAAATGAAGGAAAATCCCATAGTTCTGAAGTGCTCTCTATCCTAAGCATGGAATAAATATCCAGTGGTCTAGAAAGTGTTCATCTAGAGAGTGAACACAGGGGCAAAGGTAACAGAAGTGGGAAGGTACTCTCAACAGTGCACTGAGCAGGGAAGAGCAGGGTTCTTTCCGTCTGCCACCTACCTTGGCCTCTAGGCTGCTGCCATGCATGTGATCTTGGATTCTGCACCACAGACCTATACAAAACTAATTGTTCATGTGATTTTCTTTCTGAGCCACTGCAGATGTCCTTTTCTGTAACAATTTAATTAACACTTTAAAATAATGATGCATTAATTAATGCCAAATTACAATGAAAATCCTGGAGAATTACACTTTATATCAACATTAATGCAAAATGAGTTACTCCTGGATAATTTTTCTTACAATGAATACAAAGAGAGATAATACTAATTAGGCCATCAATTTAAATTTACCATAATTTCAATCCATGTCATTTATCTGCTTCCCAGCACAAAACAATTCTGGTCTACCACACGTTTGTACTGCAGTAGGGATGTCTGTGTAGCAATCAAGCCAGGGTCAACTTTAAGGTATTGTAAGATGGGCCTGAATTTTGTATCTCAGTTATTGAAAACAATGTATGTGTGTTTAAGAAAGAGAAAGTAATACAAAGCTTTAGTAATGAAATGTCTTGATTTGAATAAAGTTACATACTCAGTGTTATGATATGCATGACATAAGTCATCAGGCTGTCTATCAAGTCATATATAATTCAGTTTATTTTTCAGTCTCAGGGTCATGACCCAGGAGTTAGAAGAACTGTAGTATCTCAGGGCCATTAGTTTCTGAGCAGACCTAAATCACTTCTTCCCATGTTCAAAAGTGCTACCATCGGCACCTGTTACATTTCATTTTTATTGCTTCTAATAAGCAGATGTTCCTTTCAGCACGAGGAAGAGAGCAGGTCCCAAGGTGAACTTTACAACATGTGTGAAGAAGGAAAACACGGCAGTGGCTCTTCCCTTTCGTCTATTTTCTTTCTTCAGTGACCCTTCACACTTGTCTTTCATGTTGAGATTCACTTCATGTCTAGAGCACTGAGGGACTGTAGACCATTGTGCTTCTAAGTTAAAATGCCTCGACTAGGTATTTTCATAAAATCTTAGATGTTTTATTCTTATGTAAGTCTTTCCACAGTAAGAGAGTTCACTGGGTCACATTCCTTCAGCTGTGTGCTTGCTAAGTTGCTTGAGTTGTGTCCCACTCTTTGTAACCCTAGGGACTGTAGCCCACCAGGCTCCTCTGTCCATGGGATTCTCCAGGCAAGAATACTAGAGTGGGTTGCCATGCCCTCCTCCCGGGGATATCCCTGATCCAGGGATCGAACCTGTGTCTCCTGCACTTACAGGCAGATTCTCTACCACTAGTGCCACCTGAGAAGCCCAGTCCTTCAGAGCTTAATCTTAAATGATACTCTGTTTTTGACAGGGAAGTCTAAGATGATAGAAATTCCCAGCTCTCATGTTCGAGAATCCTGACATATGCTTTGCTGCTGCTGCTGCTGCTGCTCACGTCCGACTCTGTGCGACCCCATAGACGGCAGCCCACCAGGCTCCCCCGTCCCTCGGATTCTCCAGGCAAGAACACTGGCTAAAGTACTGAAAAAACATATTTAATAAAATGACCAACTGGAATGCAGAAGTAGATATGGAAATATGCCAGCAAAATAAAGAAACTTCCAACAGTAAGAATCTCTACCTTCAGAAGGGATAACATCAGAATGTGATGTAGTTCTTATACCTCTGGGGCACTTTCCTCGATGCTGCTAACTCCTTTTAGCAATTTATCACCACGCCCCTCTTGAAGATCACTTTTCCCTTGTATTAAATGACAAAAACTTTGCTCTTTATAGTTTGATTTTCCCATGTTCTAAATCAGCAGTGGAAATTTCTGCTTGCCCAGGTGTTCTCAAGGAAAGTAGGCAATGGGCCTAAATGAAGTCTGGCAGAAAGAAATTAATTTTAAAAAATCAATAAGCTCTGCCTTTGTTTTTATTCAGCTTTAGGGGAATACATATCAGTGACATTTACCTTGGACTGTGTCTCCATGCCTGAAATAACAAGAGCATGTCAGAGCAGATCGGGGGCATAGGTGATCCATTCCACCTCCTCTGCCTGGTTGACTGCCAGGTGGTAGATGATGAAGACAGCTGAAAACTCGATCTTGTAGGACTACTTGGTATCATACAGTCATCTTTCAACCATATGTATCTACCAGAGGGATAAAATGATGCAATTCAACATGTGTTCCTTGTTTACATCTGTAGAGTTTTTCATGAGGATGGTAAAAGTCTTCTCTAGCTAGTTCGTCATATATGCCATTAATTATATGCTTGAAAGTTCTTAAGGTAATTCTAGAAATTAAATAATATATCCTCATAGCTTAGCTCAGTATGTCAATATTTGTTTATTTGCTTCTTACGATACTTATATTCTCTTCCTACTCCACTCCCCTATCAGGAAATACTAGTAAAAAAACTATGCAAATTTGGGAACATTCTGAAATGGAACTGTTTTACAAAGATATGAATTGTGTCATGTTGCTGGCAGATGAATGTTTTCAAATCTGTTCTTTTAATAGTATCTTAGCAAGGTTATTATACAAAGAAACTATTTAGACTATTTCTCAGTTGACATAATTTAATCCTTCTAGTTTTAGGTTTATTTTGAATGGTGAAGGCAATGTGTCTCAAATGCTGGGTTGCACTGAGTTAGAAATAGTAACTTTACAAAAGAAAAAAAAAAGTGTACTTTCTTATTAAATGATCTTCCTCATTTTCTTCACCCACATTTATCCAAGCACAGAACGAGGCGAAACCGTAAGACTCTAGTGGCTAGGTCTCAACTTAACCTCATGAGTAGAAACCTGTTAGCCCCAGATCTTCTTCCCCTCTTGGATTTTTGCATTGCTACTTTGCCCTTAAACTCTGGAATTAGATGGGAATTCAAATTTCACCCCTACTCTGGGAAGCTACCTACCCTCACTAAGCTTCAGTTTTCTCATCTACAAAGTGGAAATAATAGGACAAGTGGTTTTGAAGATGGATAGAATGAAAGTGTTTATACAGTATTGTGTACCTTTAGTTCAGTTTCTGTTGGTTGAAAATCCATTCGTTGTTTCTGCAAACATTGACTGATCACCTTTCAGTGACAGTCACAAGCCTCTGGCAATAATAAGATGATTAAGATAAATTCTTTATCCAAAAGAACTTCACAGTCTAGGTGCCCATTTAGGTACAAGTTCAGTTTAGTTCAGTTCAGTTTATCAGATCTTGCTTCTAGCACCAGTCACATGCACAACTGGGTATTGTTTTTGCTTTGGCTCCATCCCTCCATTCTTTCTGGAGTTATTTCTCCACTGATCTCCCGTAGCATATTGGGCACCTAATGACCTGGGGAGTTCCTCTTTTGGTATCCTATCAGTTTGCCTTTTCATACTGTTTTAGAGAAAAGTAAAATTTCAGTCTGCGAATGATCACTCACCTTGGCAAACTCAGAAGATGTCTGAGATTTCATTATCCTAGTCTAGAGTGTAAAAGTATCCCAAAGCACAAGAATATTTACAGATGATAACAAAAAGCCTTAGTATGCAAAACATGACACTAAATCCAAAATAAGTGTTAGTTAGATATGTTCTTGTGTAATCTAACATCTAGACCCTTTACTGGAGAGGCAGTAGAGGGGAGGGGTCAAGAGATATAAACTAGTATGGCCACTATGGAGCACAGTACAGAGGCTGTCTCTTATACACATCTCTCCACTTTCACTCTTTCACTTTCATCAAGAGGCCCTTTAGCTCCTCTTCACTTTCTGCCATAAGGGTGGTGTCATCTGCATATCTGAGGTTATTGATATTTCTCCTAGCAATCTTGATTCCAGCTGTTTCTTCCAGTCCAGCGTTTCTCATGATGTACTCTGCATATAAGTTAAATAAGCAGGGTGACAATATACAGCCTTGACAGACTCTTTTCCCTATTTGGAACCAGTCTGTTGTTCCATGTCCATTTGTAACTGTTGCTTCCTGACCTGCATACAGATTTCTCAAGAGGCAGGTCAGGTGGTCTTGCATGCCCATCTCCTTTAGAATTTTCTACAATTTATTGTGATACACATAGTCAAAGGCTTTGGTGTAGTCAATAAAGCAGAAATAGATGTTTTTCTGGAACTCTCTTGCTTTTTCCATGATCCAGCAGATGTTGACAATCTGATCTCCGGTTCCTCTGCCTTTTCTAAAACCAGCTTGAACATCTGGAAGTTCACGATTCACATATTGTTGAAGCCTGGCTTGGAGAATTTTGAGCGTTACTTACTAGCATATGAGATGAGTGCAATTGTGTGGTAGCTTGAGCATTCTTTGGCATTGCCTTTCTTTGGGATTACAATGAAAATTGACCTTTTCCAGTCCTGTGGCCACTGCTGAGTTTTCCAAATTTGCTGGCATACTGAGTGCAGCACTTTCACAGCATCATCTTTTAGGATTTGAAGTAACTCAACTGGAATTCCACCACTCCACTAGCTTTGTTCATAGTGATGCCACATTCCAGGATGTCTGGCTCTAAGTGAGTGTGAGTGATCACACCTTCATGATTATGTGGGTCATGAAGATGTTTTTTGTACAGTTTTTCTGAGTATTCTTGCCATCTCTTCTTAATATCTTCTGCTTCTGTTAGGTCCATATGATTTCGGTCCTTTATTGAGCCCATATTTGCATGAAATGTTTCCTTGATATCTCTAATTTTCTGGAAGAGATCTCCAGTCTTTCGCATTCTGTTGTTTTCCTCTCTTTCTTTGCACTGATCGTTGAGGAAGGCTTTCTTATCTCTCCTTGCCTTCTTTGGAACACTGCATTCAAATAGGTATATCTTTCCTTTTCTCCTTTGCTTTTCATTTCTCTTCTTTTCACAGCTATTTGTAAGGCCTCCTCAGACAGCCATTAGCTTTTTTTTTAGGTACAAGAGTAAATAATTAAAATACACTATGTTATAATGGAGGCATGAACAAAATACCATATAGTAACAAAAATGGAGAGATTAACTTTGGGGAGTTGGAGGAGGGAGCCACATAATATGTGATATCTGAGTTACAGTCCAGTGAAGAATAAACACAGCACCATTCTAAGAAACCAAGATGTATGTAGAAAAGAGGAAGGTTCATCATGTGTCAAGTTGTAGATATGGACACATATGGATTCATAACAGCTTATTTATGAGGACAGAGATTAAGTGAGTTTGGATGTAAATGATCGAAAACATGTATTTTCCTTCTTATAACTCTGGAGAGTTTGGTAAATATAACCAAAGTCTTAAATTTTTAGGTATACTATGCCATAGCATTTCTGTTGCAGGAATTTATTTTAAGAGAATTGCCATGAAATAAGAATAAAGTTGTTATATGAGTTTCTGGTTCTCACCAAGATGGCAAACTAGAAGGGCTGTTGGATCCTTGCCTCTAATCAATCATAGAAACATTAAGAAAAAAATGAGAAACAAACTCTAGGACAAACAATATCACAAAACTGTGAAAAACCAATGAGGCCACAGTGGATGGTTGACTTTTGAATGTGTGGTAATACTGGATGCACAAAGAGACAATAAATGGAGACACAAGATATAACTGGTTATGGCAATAAATACGTGAACCTGGCCAGAAAGGTTTAATTTTGTTCTCACCTTTCCTTCCATTATCTTGTAACCATTAATATCTGCTATTTTTCTAGACACCTACATTCTCAGTATTTGGGTCTGAGGGATAGGATCAAAGTAGCGTAGCAAAAATCCCTGAAGGTAGGAATAATTGGGGGGAACAGGTTCCTGCCCATCAGTTGTCCTCAGGTACCCCCTTGTTTGCCCTGGCCCTCTGAACCCCAGAGTTGGGGGTCACTATGCAGAGTTTGCCTCCGACACTGTTGCTTGGCAACAAGTCTTTCCCAGAGGAGTTACCTGGTGGGGCTGCAACAAAGGGGTGTGGTCCACAATGATAGTATACTGACTCACATCTCTGCTCTGGGCTCATCCTTCCTTTTCCTTATTTATCTTGCTTATCTGTCTTTGGTCCTTGGGCTCTTCCACTGCACATTTTACCAGCCAGAGAGCAGCAGGCGCTCAACAGAGAACATGGACTCATGGACTGAGATAGCAAGCATACTATGGCATTTAACTTTCTTACAGAACACACACCAAACTGGGCAACTTACATCTTCTAAGAGTAAACTTTTAGAAGACGTGGATGAATATTCAAAAATAAGTATGATTAAAATACTTTTGGGGGAACAGAACGAGGAATAAGTTAAAAGATCAGAATGAGAAGTTCTGGGCTTCACTTGTAGCTCAGTTGGTAAAGAGTCTGACTGCTATGCAGGAGACCTGGGTTCGACCCCTGGATCAGGAAGATTCCCTGGAGAAGGAAATGGCAACTCACTCCAGTATTCTTGCCTGAAGAATCCCATGGACAAAGGAGCCTGGCAGGCTACAGTCTATGAGGTCACAAGAGTCTGACACAACTGAGCGACTAAGCACACAACACACAGCACGTACCCAGTCAGCAGGAGGTAGGATGAGAGGGTAGAAGATAGAAAAGCTAAGAGTCACAGCAGCTGGAAATAGAAGTGATGTTAGGTAAATACCAGAAAGCTCAGGGGAGAAAAATGGAATGAAGTAGTTAAAGAAATAAGAAAAATGTAACAGGATTTTTGCAAATTTCAAGACCTTAGAATAACAAGGGCTGGTAGAGCACCAAACAAGAAAAATAAGGAAAGCCTCCCACGGGGACTAGCAAAGAGAAGTGGTGGAGTTTACAATCTTCCAGAAAGAAAGAGCAGTTCATCTGCAAGGAAAGAAGACTAAGATTGGCATCAGATTTCTCCACAGCAGCAGCGGATGGAAGAAAAATTAGTGTGCTTAAGAACTGCAAGTAAATATTTATTACAAAACTATTTACTGTGACATTTCTTATAATAGCAAAATATTGAAAGTGCCTTGAATGTCGATACAATGGCATACCATACATCCGCTTAAAATTATGTTACAGAAAAAAACTTAAGAAGATTGTCACAATGAATAGATTTCTCTATGAGTGTAAGAGATTCTGCACATGCCTAGGATGATTCCATTTTTGTGTATGTGGAAAGAGTTGAAGAATATATGCAGGAAGTTTAGTTTTTATCTCTGACGGCTAGCTGGAACTACATATACTACTTCATTTTTGCTTAACATCTACATTTTCTCATATGAGATTTTGCTACTTTTTTAAAGGAAAAAAGTATGACTTAACTATTAATTTATCTCTGAGAGAACTCCAAGACTAAATACTAATTGGGAGTAATTTTAGATGCTCAGAAGCGTTACAACGGTTCTGGGAGATGTGACAGGATTGAATTAAGACAGTGGCAAAGGGGATGGATCTAGGGGGCTCTATTGGACTGACATGCAGGAAAAATGAATAGGAATTTGTTAGCAGATGAATAGGGGACATGTCAAGGATGACTCTGAAGTTTCTAGCTCCTCTCATATTTTACTTATCAACTCCTAAATTTAGGTTTGAAAGAACTATTATACATGCCCTTCTAAAGAAATGTTGTGATACAAAAGGTAGATATTTATACTATGTTTCCAGCAGCTCCTTCTATGAAAGCACTTTTGAAGCTGATTTGTATGTACACCTACATTGTAAGCCACAGATATTTTATTTTCAAGAAAAACATGCTCTACGAACTCTTTCCCAACCTGTGTCATTAAGCAAAAGCAATTGCTTTATTCACCACCAACCTCTGCCTGAGATCTTTTGAATGCAGCTTCAAAGGTACATTCCATGAATATATCTTTTTCCATGTGTGTTGAAACCTGCTGGCAAAATATGTGTTATTTCATACCTCTGTAAAAAAAAATGGGCCATGTACATGAATGGGCAATTTACAACAGAACCGAAACAAATGATGGCTACTATAGAAAACATGTTAAATTATCTTAGTAATTAACATTAAACCTAGTTTCAAATGGCAAGATAATCTCTTAAAACGATAATGCACAATGCTGGCAGGTTGTTGGTGAGATGAATATTTTCTTATATGGTTAGCATACTTTCTGGAAAAATTCATCACTATTTGAGAAGAACATTAAAACTAATCTTTCCTTCCAGCCCAGCAATCACATTTTTAGAAATTTATATTAAGCACATAATTAGAAGTATAGTTAAGGATTAACTAATTGATGTTTAAGACGGGATAGTGGCCAAATAAGTTTTATGTTTACTAAAAGAACGTTTTTCCCAAAAGTTTAATGATATGAAAGAATATTCACGATACCTAAGTGACAAACTCTGTATGCCATAGAATTTTGATTTTAAATAGCTTATTTTTGCATTTTAAAAAAAGGAAAAGAAAGAACCTGAAATATCAACATTAATTATCTCTAAATAGTGGGATTATTGATAATTTTGCTATCATTGTTGGTTTTTTAAGTTTCTAAATTGAAGCATAAAGATTTTTAAATTGAGATAATTATTAAAAGTAGTTTCTTTCCAATACACTTTCAGTGATGTTGGGCACTCATCATTACCTTATCTTTTTTTTCTTTCTGTATATGTATATAAATAGATAACTGGCACAGATATAAAAATTTAGGAAGATTACCACTTGGCCATAGACATGTGTTTATTTAACTAGGATGTTGTCTAGAAAGTGCTCCTCATTTAGTAAAATTTACTGAGGGGCATAAATCCACAATCTGTCAAAGGTGGAAAGGATAGAAATAATACAGTCCAACCCTCATTTTACAAGAGGGCTTTGTGAAAATTTATTTTTGTTATGAGGCTCTGGGAAGCCATTGAAGGCTTTCAAATGCAGAAATGAGATAATTAGATAATTTTGGTAATAATGTGGACGGTGGATTGGCAGAGTAATAGGGGAGGGACAGGACATCCAGACAGAAGTCTATTTTAATAATCCAGAAAGGAAGCAATAAAATCACAATTGGGAAAGTGGTAGTAAATCTGAAGAGCTGATGAGCTAGGTTAGGTTACTATAGAAGGGGATACCATTGCCTGAGATAAATTATTAGCATACTTTCTGGAAAAATTCATCACTATTTGAGAAGAACATTAAAACTAATCTTTCCTTCCAGCCCAGCAATCACATTTTTAGAAATTTATATTAAGCACATAATTAGAAGTATAGTTAAGGATTAACTAATTGATGTTTAAGACGGGATAGTGGCCAAATAAGTTTTATGTTTACTAAAAGAACGTTTTTCCCAAAAGTTTAATGATATGAAAGAATATTCACGATACCTAAGTGACAAACTCTGTATGCCATAGAATTTTGATTTTAAATAGCTTATTTTTGCATTTTAAAAAAAGGAAAAGAAAGAACCTGAAATATCAACATTAATTATCTCTAAATAGTGGGATTATTGATAATTTTGCTATCATTGTTGGTTTTTTAAGTTTCTAAATTGAAGCATAAAGATTTTTAAATTGAGATAATTATTAAAAGTAGTTTCTTTCCAATACACTTTCAGTGATGTTGGGCACTCATCATTACCTTATCTTTTTTTTCTTTCTGTATATGTATATAAATAGATAACTGGCACAGATATAAAAATTTAGGAAGATTACCACTTGGCCATAGACATGTGTTTATTTAACTAGGATGTTGTCTAGAAAGTGCTCCTCATTTAGTAAAATTTACTGAGGGGCATAAATCCACAATCTGTCAAAGGTGGAAAGGATAGAAATAATACAGTCCAACCCTCATTTTACAAGAGGGCTTTGTGAAAATTTATTTTTGTTATGAGGCTCTGGGAAGCCATTGAAGGCTTTCAAATGCAGAAATGAGATAATTAGATAATTTTGGTAATAATTTGGACGGTGGATTGGCAGAGTAATAGGGGAGGGACAGGACATCCAGACAGAAGTCTATTTTAATAATCCAGAAAGGAAGCAATAAAATCACATATTGGGAAAGTGGTAGTAAATCTGAAGAGCTGATGAGCTAGGTTAGGTTACTATAGAAGGGGATACCATTGCCTGAGATAAATTATCAAATGTGCTCAGTCACTCAGTTGTGTCTGACTCTTTGTGACCCAATGGACTGTAGTCTGCCAGCCTCCTCTGTCCATGGGATTCTCCAGGCAAGAACACTGGAGTGGGTTGCCATTACCGCCTCCAAGGATTCTTCCCAACCCAGGGGGCAAACCTATGTCTCCTGAGTCTCTTGCATTGGCAGGCAGATTCTTTACCACTGAACCACCTGGGAAGACCTCATATTTGTCCACAATCTTGCCATACTGTGGGCTTCTAATAAATACCAACTCATTGACTAATTAGGCTACATTTATATCTTCTTTAGAGGAACTTTAGTTTGTAGTAATAAGTATTTACTTTTAACTTCATATATTTTGAGAAATATAAGAAGAGACCTATGACTTAGGTAAATAGGACAGAGGCACTAAACTTTAAATATACATTAATACTGTGTAGCTATGTTATGCTGTATCTTCCAGGCCATTTTTGTCCAGCCCATCATTTTCATAGCAACAATGACAAAAGTAACACCTAGAGAAATAGGACTATTTTTAAGTTTTCTACTTTGTGTCAATTAGAAACTAATTTGAAATGCTTTAGTGTAAAGGTGGAAGGTATTTCTGGTCCAGTCATCAGCTTTAATTAGTTGTTTTAAAACCAATATATTTTCTTCCTTTCTTTGGGCACCATATGTTCTTCTCCACTGAGATATGGATTTATGCCCTCACTGGGACCTAGTAAACAGGCATTTTCAGAGGAGGTGCTTTCTTGCAGGCATGTTCTGTTGACATCACCATGAATATACGAATGATCTTAGGAAAAAGGAAATTAAATCATAGGAAATGCATTCTTATATTTTACTGAAGTTGTTGTGGATTCAATTAACAGCATTAGAACAATCTCAAAATTATTAAACTCCAGCCATCCAGCCTGTGATTCATGTGGTCAAGTCCTTTTTTGAATATCCCACAAAGGGGCTGTTTGCTTTGTAAATATATTGCAAAAGCTTTGGATCTAGGTGAAATTTGTGTCCTTGTAGCCTGTATTTGTTGATCTTAGTACAAGAAGCCCAGCTCCCACTTTGTATACCACTCTTAGATCCTTCATGTTGTTTTCTTCTTCATTCCCTTCACATGCTGTCCGTATCTTTTATTCTGTTCATTATCCTGATTATTCTGCTATGAATGTGCACTAGTTTTGTACATATTTTTAAAATAAATTTACTTTTTAAAGTATGGAAATAAAAGCCCTCTTAACAATTTCTAAATTTGGTGAACTACTATTTAAAATACATTTTTAAGGAAGATTTCTGTATTGTTCTTCCCGCTTCCAGATATTTCTGTTCAATTTCAGGTTCCAACCAACTGCTGGAGTAATTTATCTAAACCACACTTCCCACCAGTGTGTGTTAAGGCTGTCAGATAAGCAACAGCAAACCGAATTATCAGTTCTAGGGCATCATTATGGCTATTTCCTGTGTGCCTGTAAAGATAAATTGGAAGGAGCTGGACAAGATAGTGCAAGTCTTTACTGAGGAGTGGATCTGCTACTTGTGAAAGGAGAGGAGGAACAGAAAGAGAATGAGTAGACAAAGTCTTAGGTTGCATGGTGAAAAAAAGTAAAAGAAATGTATAGAAGACATTGTGTGTGTGTGTGTGTGTGTGTGTGTGTGTGTGTGTGTGTGTGTGTATGTGTGTGTTAGTCACTTAGTCATGTCTGACTCTTGTGACCCCATAGACTGTAGCCTGCCAGGCTTCTCTGTCCATAGAATTCTCCAGGCAAGAATACTGGAGTGGGTTGCCTCCCCTGATAGCTCAGATGGTCAAGAATCTGCCTGCAGTGCAGGAGACCTGGGTTTGATGCCTAGGTTGGGAAAATCCCCTGGAGAAGAGGAAGGCTATCCACTCCAGTAATCTGGCCTGGTGAATTCCGTGGACTGTATAGTCCTTAAGGTTACAACGAGTCCGACATGACTGAACCACTTTCACTTTGCCATTCCCTTCTCCAGAGAATCTTCCTGACTCAGGATTAGAACCTGGGTCTCCTGCATTGCAGGCAGATTCTTTACTGACTGAGCTACTACAGAAGACCTATTTGCAATGTAATAAAGTCATGCTAACTTGAACTAAGAATTATTCAAAAAGTATATATTATTATTCAGAATCCATTTGGGAAACAAAATTCCCAATAGAGATAATTTTTTTCCATCATGGTTTATTATTGGAGAAGGAAATGGCAATGCACTCCAGTATTCTTGCCTGGAGGATCCCAGGGACGGGGGAGCCTGGTGGGCTGCCATCTATGGGGCCGCACAGAGTCGAACACGACTGAAGAGACTTAGCAGCAGCATTGACTATAGTTCTATGTAGTATGCAATAGGACTTTGTTGTTTATCCATTCTATATATATAATAGTCTGCATCTGCTCTACCTAAACTCCCAATCCATTCCTCCCACACCGCACCTCCCCCTTGGCAGCCATAAGTCTATTCTCTGTGTCTGAGTCTCTCTGTTTCATAGATATGTTCATTTGTGTCATATGTCAGATTCCACATACAAGGGATATCATATGGTATTTATCTTTCTCCTCACTTACTTTGCTTAGTGTGATAATCTCTAGGTCCATCCACATAGCTTCATATGGCATTTTTTCATTCTATTTATTAATGAGTAATAATCCATTGGATATATGTACAGCACCTTTATCCATTCATCTGTCATTGGTCATATAAGCTGTTTGTAAATAGTGATGCTATGAATATAGGGATGCATAGATTTTTTTCAAATTATAGGTTTTTCTGGATATATGTCCAGGAATTAGATTACTTTACTATATGGCAACTCTATTTTTAGTCTTTTGAAGAACTTCCATACTATTCTCCGTAGTGGTTTCACCAAATTGCATTCCCACCAACAGTGTGGGAGAGTTCCCTTTTCTCCACACCTTCTCCAGCCTTTGTTATTTGTAAATTTTTAATGATGGTCACTCCCAAGAGAGAGAATTTTATATGAAGACATGTTGATGAATACTGGAAAGGTTAAGATAGCAAAAAAGAAAAGGAAAGAGTTGGAGGAACAAAGCTAACACCAAGGAAAAGTGACCACCTATGCCCACTCTTCTTTGATCTAGAATCAACCATCTATTCCTGCTGCTACTGAAGAACTGCCAGCAATTGCTAGCCATTGTCACAGTTTTGGAGCCAAAGGAGGGACCTTTGCTCTGCCACAACATTGGCGCCAAAGGAAGAAGTCGTCCTGCTTTCTTCTTATTTCTCATTAGTACCTTCTTTAGCAGAACTCATCAGAAAGAAAGCAGTCAAGGAGAACTGAGAAACGTAGCTTGCAGACTTCTAACTTCCGATATACAGAAAAGCACAGAAGAGAGAATAAGGGTTGAGAGAAAATAAGAAAATGTCTGGCCTAGTAGGTATGCCAGACAGCAAAAACTCAAGAATATCAAAGCTATAGTGTAACATAGAAGTGAGAATTTAAACTACATAAAGAAGTCTTTCATTTTTTTCTTATAGTTTTTATTTTTTAACAATGAGAATTTTTTAGCATATGAATTCTTGTACATATATTTTAAAATATATGCTCCTGGGGTAAAAAAAAAGAGGAAAATTAGACATATACATTGGTTTATTCTTAATATTCTTATTGCTTTCACCAATAATATTTTGTAAACTGCTCTTCCACGTAAGCAGAAACATAAGTCGCTATTTCCAAAAGAAGTTTTGGGCAATCGGGCGAGGTAGGAGAATGAAAGGAAATTAATCATGAATTGCAAAGCTTACAGATCTTGGAAGATCTATCAAAGAAACATCAGACTCCTCTACATGTCCTGAGGCAACTCCTTTTTGTTTCACCTCTGATTTTGGCCATGGTTAGAATAGACATTTTCTTGAGGCTTCTACCCATCTCGTGCTGACAGTGTCTTGTTCTAGAGAACCTAGTCTCTCTAGGTCTCTCTTTCTGGCTAGGCTTCTCTCATTTTACAAAAGAAGCTGGTAGGAGCAACCAGCCTGTGAAACCAAGAGGTACCATGATGTTAATGTTCCAAAGTGCATCTCTTAATCAGTGGGAGACAGATTGATATATAAATAATTCTCCTGGTCTACTGTGACGTTACTGTAATGCTACTGTGAGTTATTTTTTATATTCCTCAGAAAGTTCTGCTTGGTATTGAACCCTATTTATATTTGATATCTTATTTTTGGATTTCAACACACCATTTAGGCTTTTTAGCGTCAACTCTTTTTTTTTCAATGATGGTTGTTCTCTCATAATTCTATGAATTTAGCTGACTTCAAATTGCCAGTAAGTATTTATTTGTTTATTTATTTTTAAACTGAAGTATAGTTGATCAGGTTCAGGATCAGGTTCAATCCCTGGTTTGGGAAGATATACCAGAGAAGAGAATGTCTACCCACTCCAGTATTCCTGCCTGGAGAATTCCACAGACTGAGGAGCCTGGCGAGTGAGAGTCCATAGGGTCACAAAGAGTCAGACACCACTGAGCGACTAATGCCTTCACACTTTCATAGTTGATTTACGATGTAGTGTTAGTACAGCAGAGTGATTCAGTTACATATATACCTATATGTAGCTGTAGCTATATTCTCTTTCCTATTCTTTTTCTTTACAAGTTAGTAAAAGATATGGAATGTTGCTCCCTCTGCTATACAGTATGACTTTGTTTCTTAGAGTTTTATATAAAGTATCATGTATCTGTTAATCCCAAGCTCCTAATTTATCCTTTTGCTGCCCTTTCCCCTTTGGTAACCATACTTTTGTTTTCTATGTCTATGAATTTGCTTCTATTTTATAAATATGTTATTCATATCAATTTTTTTAGATTTTACGTATAAGTAATATGTATGATATTTACCATTTTTAGCAACATGGGTGGACCTAGAGATTATAATACTAAGTGAATTAAGTCAGAGAAAGACAAATATCATAAGACTTCTTTTGCTCAGGATGATGTTTCTGATATTA
>SJYC01064655.1:0-32400 GCA_006408675.1 Madoqua kirkii | reverse complement strand
ATACCATGATCTTTGTTTTCTGAATGTTGAGCTTTAAACCAACTTTTTCACTCTCTTCTTTCACTTTCATCAAGAGTCTTTTGAGTTCCTCTTTACTTTCTGCCATAAGGGTGGTGTCATCTGCCTATCTGAGGTGATTGATATTTCTCCCTGGCAATCTTGATCCCACCTTGTGCTTCTTCCAGTCCAGCATTTCTCATGATGTACTCTGCATATAAGTTAAATAAGCAGGGTGACAATATAGAGCCTTGATGTACTCCTTTTCCTACTTGGAACCAGTCTGTTGTTCCATGTATATAGGTTTCTCAAGAGGCAGGTCAGGTGGTCTGGTATTCCCATCTCTTTCAGAATTTTCCACAGTTTGTTGTGATTCACAGAGTCAAAGGCTTTGGCATAGTCAAGAAAGCAGATGTTTTTTTGGAATTCTCTTGCTTTTTCCATGATACAGTGGATGTTGGCAATTTGATCTCTGGTTCCTCTGCTTTTTCTAAAATCAGCTTGAACATCTGGAAGTTCACAATTCACGTATTGCTGAAGCCTAGCTTGGAGAATTTTGAGCATTACTTTACTAGCATGTGAGATGAGTGCAACTGTGCAGTAGTTTGAGCATTCTTTGGTATTGACTTTCTTTGGGATTGGAATGAAAACTGATCTTTTCCAGTCCTGTGGCCACTGCTGAGTTTTCCAAATTTGCTGGCATATTGAGTTCAGCACTTTCACAGCATCATCTTTCAGGATTTGAAATAGCTTTTACTTCTCCTAAATTATACTAGTTTTAGGGTATCTTTTAAGCTGGAAATCACACTGACACTCTAAGTCTTCCTACTCTTCTTTTTTAACCTCAAAATTTCAACCTATCTTTTCCCTATACTGAACTCCTCTCTTAAAAAATATTATCTGTCCCTTTCAGTTTTGTGCTATATTGAATTTTAAAATTCTACCTTCTGTTTCTTTCATCAAGTTGCTAATAAAACTGTGAACAGTTATGGCTAAGAATAATACCTGTGGATGGTTACTAAAAAGCTTCTTGGTAGATTTGATCCATTTATGACAGTCTTTTGGAGAAGGTAATGGCACTCCACTCCAGTACTCTTGCCTGGAAAATCCCGTGGACGTATTTTAAAATTCTACCTTCTGTTTCTTTCATCAAGTTGCTAATAAAACTGTGAACAGTTATGGCTAAGAATAATACCTGTGGATGGTTACTAAAAAGCTTCTTGGTAGATTTGATCCATTTATGACAGTCTTTTGGAGAAGGTAATGGCACTCCACTCCAGTACTCTTGCCTGGAAAATCCCGTGGACGGAGGAGCCTGATATGCTCCAGTCCATGGGGTCGCTAAAAGTCAGGCATGACTAAGCGATTTCACTTTTACTTTTCACTTTCATGAATTGGAGAAGGAAATGGCAACCCACTCCAGTGTTCTTGCCTGGAGAATCCCAGGGACGGAGGAGCCTAGTGGGCTGCCATCTATGGGGTCACACAGAGTCGGACACGACTGAAACGACTTAGCAGCAGCATGACAGTGTTTGCTGTTATTACACTAGTTACTAATCCATTTATTAAAAAGCCTGTGGTCTTCATGCCTGTATTTTAGCCATTGTTGCTGTCCATGACAGTCTGATTTCCCCAAAGTGTCATATTCATAGGAAGTACAAAATTTCAGAGATTATACATATATGGTGGTTTAGTCACTAAGTCATGTCAAGTCTTGTGATTTCATGGACTGTAGGCCACCAAGTTCCTCTGACCATGGGACTTTGCAGGCAAGAGTACTAGAGTAGTTTGCCATTTCCTTCTCCCGGGGATCTTCCCAACCCAGGGATGAAGCCTAGGTGTCCTGTACTTCAGGCATATTCTTTACTAGTTGAGCTACCAGCCTCTCTCTATTCTTAATCCTCAGCTTCTACTAGATGGCAGACTAAAATTCAGATATGCTTGAAAATGGCAATCTAGGTATTTCAGTTTTTTTCAAACTTGACTTTCCTTTAATAGACCCTGTAGAAAGACTGCTTTATGACAGTACTGATGTCCTTTTGACACTTGACCCTTTATACTTGATCATCCCTGTTACCATTGAAGTTCATCAGCATTTTAGCAATAAACATTTCTTGAACTTCCTTTTTTGGCCAGATTGAGTAAGTCTAAGCTAGAGAATTAAGATCAATGTGAAGTACCTGGTAAAATAGATCCATTTGACATGACAGCATGCTACATACTATTTATACTACATAATATACGTATATCTTCTGTTCGGAAAGTTCTCTGTATCTTTATTGAGAGTGAGCATAAGCAAAGGCAGGTTTTTCAAAATTGCCCCATGTATAATTTGTTCATAATTGTTTTTATGGAATTGCTCATCAGAAATCTGTCATTAAATCTTCTCCAGAGAGCATAACACAGGTGATCAGAAATGAATTGCTTTTAGTGTTGTGTGTGTATAAAGATATTGGTTTTATTTGTATAATTATTTTCAGCTCTTTGGTATAGTATTTTCATGAGTCTAAGTCAACTTGAAGACTTTATCTCTTTATGAGAAGGAAATCAACATTAAGAAACAGAGCAAAAATATGCAGATAGACTCACATTTCAATTTTGATTCTTGGGAGAAAGATAGGAAACACGTGCAGACACATTTCACTGTTTGTATTTTCTTAAAGAATTGAGGGGTATCAGGAAGCTAAGGAAGAAAGACATCAATAGAGGACCAACTGAGTAGGGCAGAATCATTAGTACTTGCTAGTGATTCCTCTGTCTTTACTTGCTGGTGCCAAAATGTGACTATATCCAAAATGAAAACATAGTGAATTATGAAACATCTTTGTTTTTTCCTTAAATAATGAATACCACTAATAAATATTTAATAAATACTTACTATAGATGGCCAAAAGTATAAAAATGTAGGCAAAAATGCAAAAAAGTAGTTATTCATGTTATAATACATGATTTTGTTCAATGGTCTGACCTGATATATGCAGTGCATTGCCCCTGATCATGATGGTCAGGATCATGTTCCCATAAACTTTGTAGAACTTACAATATGTACGATTGAAGGGCATGTATCTGGGAAACCTCTTGTACAATTCTGCTGGTAACTCCAGTTCCTTGAATCTTTGGCAAGTTGACCTCTTTGGACTGGCCATGGCCATGGCTATGCCAGTTTCATTCACCTGTTGGAAATTGATGATAATTCACAAAAGTGTTTGTCCAACACACTGTCTATATCTTTGAATTTTTGAACCAGCTTTCCAGTTGTGCTGTGGGAAATGGTAGCTCTTTCAAAATGATGTGCGTTATAGAGTTCTGCTCTTCATTGTTTTCATCAGCAGTTTCATCTACATAGCGGTATCAGCTCGATCCATTCATTATTTATCAATATTTAAAAAACCTAAAATTTCAGTATTTGTATTTTCAAATTTTAAGGACACTCTGTCTATACAGGGGATCTTCTAAGAATTTTTCATTTAATCCTCATGACCAGTATATGAGTTTACTTCTCTTTTTACTTCCATTGTGCAGAGGTATAAATGGAGGCAGAGGGAGATTAAGTCATTTGTACAGCATCATAGAGCTCATAAATGGAAAATCATGAGTCCTGGCTTTAGGGAAGGAGAATAAATTAAACAGTGAAATGAGTGAAGAAACACTAGGTTAACTAGCTGAACAGAAATATTTTGCTGTATGTTTATATAATATGATTAACTATTAATATAATCTACTCTGGCTTGTGTGTTAGATGTCAATTTTAAGGGCTGCTAGAATGATTTCCAGAGAGTTGTACTAATAAGCATATTTCACCATGAAAGTGCTATGTGGCCTTTGACAATTTTTTAACATCTCTGTGTCTTCAAAAAATGGAGATGATTGTTTTAACCATCTACCAGGTGAGTTGCTATTTGGGAATTTGAATATAAATTGTTTTTTGATTTCCTTGGAAGAAAGTCACACTATAAAAACAAATTTGGGCTATTATAATGACAAGTGTGTGAGTGTACATTAATTTCCCCCTTATGTTCTTATTGCCAGCAGATGGAGGCCGAAATTGAATTGCTGCTGACTGTTGTCCCTTGTTATGGCCTGTGGAGATATGACAATCGAGGAAGAACTTAGAGAAATGCCAAGTAGTAGAGCATGAAGGAGTGGGTGTGACCCACTGCCTTGGATATTTTATGGCTGATAGCATTTGGCAAGAAAAAATCTGCAGCCTCTATAGTAGTCTTGCAAGTAGATTTCAACTTCAACCATGCCCCCACCCTCATCCCTATTTGATTTGCCCTGTAAGGTATATATTTGCCAAAATCTGCTCTTCTAATTTTCAGTTACTTCACTGGACCTAACCTAACACCTAAATATTGAAATAAATAACACTTGAAAAGTTCTTTATTTAATTAAAAATGGGGGCACAGAAAATAGAGGCAAGGCACATGAAATTTCTTATCCATTCTACTTTCCATTCCTTTTGGATTGGTCCTATTTTCCAGCCTGTTTGACCAGAAATTTTTACCAAGAGAGTCTTTGAATGATCTTCCAGGAGTGCTTGCCCCATAGGAATTAGAAGTACAATATCTGTGCACGCTACAACACTGTTTTTTTTCTCCCCCACCAGGAGAGAGTCTGCAGCTTTCATGAGATTCTTGAAGCAGCTTAAAACTTCAAAAAGTTTATGATCCCTGCTTTGGATCTTTGGTTTATGGGGCAGTGAAACTTTGTATGTTTGCTTTAATGATTGAGACACAGCATTTTATGTGAAAGAGAACAAGGGAGTGGTGGAGAAAAACAGCTTGGAGGGCATTATTACCTTTCCCTATCTTCATTTCTTGTCATGAATTATTAATCATGAGGTAACACTTCATCTGATGCTTTGAAAACTCTCCCTCTGGTAAGAACAGCCTAATTGAATTGGAGGAAGTGGAGCAGGAAGAACTAAACGTGGACGTTGATGGTTTCACCAAAAGCAATTATACACACTACAGCCTTCCCCACCTGTTTGAAAACCCAAGGCCCACTAATCCTCATGCCACAAGGGAACACATGGGAAAGTAGAGGAGAAATGAAAATTGTTGAGCTTCAAGCTTATCTTCCTTGAGAGCACTTGATTTTGGCTAAGGGGAGTATGCAGGGATAAGAGAGGATAAGGGGCATGGGCAGGGGCATGATCAATGGGAAATGAGAGTGTGAGCCAGTCTGATCTCTGGAATGGGTTTGGGGAATGTATCAGAAACTTAAACATAGCATATCACCTAGTAATTGTGATTTTAGGAATTTATCTCAGCAAATTGTATATCTAAAATTTTTAAATATTGGCATACATAATAGAATATGGAGTCATAGAAATCATGTTTAAGTATATTTTTTGTATGAAACTGTATTTTTGATATTTTGTGTAAAAAAGTAAAATAGACAATAAAATAATGCATATTTGGCAAAGTACAGTATAATTCACATTGATGAGAAATGTAATGCTATGGGGTTAAAGAATATGTGCGTAAGGTACTTTTTATATGATATAACCATGGAAGGAATGATAGGATATACATTAAATGATAAAAATGGTTCCAGTGGGTAATCCGATTGCACTTAATTTATTTTTGCTTTACTTTCATTTTTTTTCAGTAGGCATGTCCCCTTTTTTGTCATTAAGTATATGGCAACCCACTACAGTATTCTTGCCTGGAGAATCCTGTGGACGGGGAGCCCGGTGGGCTGCTGTCCATGGGGTCGCACAGAGTCGAATATGACTGAAGCGACTTCGCATGTATGCATGGCATGCATTGGAGAAAGAAATGGCAACCCTCTCCGGTATTCTTGCCTGGAGAATCCCAAGGACAGAGGAGCATGATGGGCTGCCATCTATAGGGTAGCACAGAGTTGGACATGACTGATGTGACTTAGCAGCAGTAGCATATTAATACAAGTTTAGACAATATCTTCTTTTGAAAATATAGACTCCAGGTTAAAAGTAGATTATCCCATCAGCAAAAGATCAAGCCTTTCCAACTCTCAAAGATTGAGTTCTACCTGAAATTGAAACAGACAGAGGTGACTCAGAGGGTGCCCGTGCTCCCCTGAGACAAGGCAGAAAGGGCAGTCCAGGCCATCTCCCTGGGTCTGCACCACCTCCTTCTATTCACAGCCAGGTCAAACCGAGAGAGTTTCAGCCATGTTAAGTACCACACAGAAAAACTTTTAAAGACATTTGAACACAAAAGGAGAAAACAAAATCAACTCAGACCCTAGCAGCATTTCCTACTTCATACTGCTTACATGCTAACTCCCCTTAGCTCCCTGTGTTTACTCTGATTGGATCATTTCCCAAACTCTGCTAGACTCACCTTGCTTGTCTTTCTTACAGAATGCAGACTCTCCTTCTTGATTTTCACTGTATCCTCAGTGCCTAGCACAACACTCCATTTGTCAGTGCTGAGTGAATAAATGATTAAAGAAATGCATGAATGAAGAGAATCAGGAACAACATCTTAGCTACCTTGGACTCCCAGAAGCAAACACAATGAAATCCAAGACTAGAAAACAGATATTTTCCAAAGATAACCAGAGTAGAACAGGCATCCCTGAGGGGTAAGAAATGATGACTCAAAATAGTGCACATGGGGATTTGGAAGGGTAACAAGGAAAGAACTGCTGCAAAAAACAAGCTGAAATGAAAAGGCAGAGATGGGCTGTGGCAGTTATATTCTACCATTACACATGACTTACTGTAGGGATGGAGGAACAAAAGTTGTTTAGTTTGCAGAGATGTGGATTCTTGAATGGCTGAAAATTAAATCTGTGGTATGATTGGAAGTGGAGACAGCACACAGGACGATTTTAGTCACATAAACAAGAATGGCTGTATGCAATGATTTTTATTCAACCCCCCTGGCTTCCTGGCCTAAGCTGATTATTATTAAGCATTTATGTGGCATTTCATATGTACAAGTGCTTTACAATCATTTATTATTTATTCCTCACAACGTGAGAAAGCCACAAATCAAGGGCAGGAATAAAGTTAATACAATTTTATTAAACAAGAGGGGTGTGCCTAGCAGCAGGCACAGCTACAACCAGAGAGTGTGACCTCACAGGAGAAAAGAAACATGGCAATTACTTTTTTTTTCCTTTTTGTGTTGCAATTTACACTTTTAATCAGTATTAAGTCAGATGACCCTGCACACCTGGGAGAACTCCTGGGAGCCTGGCAACCTGGTGTGTCAGCTCCAGGGAGAGCCTGCTTCAGAATCTATCCCTTTTATCATACATTTCCTCCTCGAGTCCTGTTTCTCCCCTTTCTTCCTTCTGCTTTCTAGATTTAATTTCATATGTCTCTTCTTTATCTTTCTTTCCTTTCTTTTATGCCCTATCTCTCTTCTCTTTCCTTCCTGTTTCTTTCTGTCTCATCTTTGTCTTTTTTCTTTCGTCTCCCTTCTCATCTCTCATCTCTCTCTGACTCTTCTTTCTATTCTCTGCATTTCTCTGTTTCTCTCTTTCTCTCCCTCCTCACCCTAGATACACATAGATACACATGGACACCAAATACAGAGAAAGAAGCAGAATCTAATTGTATGAGGTGCAGAAGGTCATTTTCCTCTCAAGACAGCACTCCTTCACTGCCTTCTTCTGAGAACTGACACATGGAAAATTTTAACTCAATTTGTGCAGGGAGAATAATGCCAGTGTTAATCCAAGTTGCTTGGAAGGTCGTTTAAAAACCATTCTAGGTTGTTTTACTCCCACCGCTAGTGTTCTTCAGGCACTTCTCATAAATGCTAATGAATAATTCACCTTGGTAGTATAGACAAACACAGGCTGGTGTGTTATTTGGAAATCATTCAAATTGACTAATTAGCCATTTCCTTTCAATTTTATTTAACAAAGAAAAGGATTTTGAGATTTACATTACAAAAATTCTTAATGATTCATATTAATTTGGGGAAGGGGTTGATCACAGTATAAAAGCCTGAATGGTTTCAAATTTTTAAATTACATATACATTTATTATATTTTAGGCAGAATTTTATTAGACAGTGGATTAAAATAGCTTAGCTAGAAGTTTCACTGGTCCAATATTGAGAGTCGATAAGAATAATTTGTTATTAACAGATGTATTGGAAACAAAGAACAGTAGATGTATATTGTTCTTAAAATCTCTTTAAATACTCTTATTCATTCAAGATAAGTGAATCCCTACTATGTGTAGAATACATTGTTCTACATGCTAAGGATAGACTAGAAATCTGGAGGAAAAAGTCCTTGCTTTCATGAGATTTAGTTTCAAATTAGGATACTTTACACTTAGAGAAAGATAATTAGAGATGGAAGGATAGATAAATGATAGAGACATATGGATGTCACATAATGACACATGGAAAGCAGAAAATAGAAAGTGTCTGGTGGTGTTCTGGGGGTATGTTGAGTGCTATTTTAAGAAGGGTCAGGAAAAAGCTCTAAGGAAGGTGACAACAGATCAGAGACTGAACATTGAGAAGGAGCCAACTATGTTAAGATTTGAGCATTCCAAGTGGATAAGCAAGGTGTAAGAGTCTTAAGTTGAGAACTGGCTTGGTGTATTGCAATCCCATGTTGGAAACTTAGTGATGAAAGAAAGAGTGATAGGACAAAAGGGCAAAACCTGGCCAGGGACCAAATCACAGTGATTCTTTCTTTGTTTATCAAAGTCTCCCCAGTGCATAAAACAGCATATCATCCCAGTAACTAAACCATCACAATTGTCAACTACTGGCTGGAGCAGGATGAGTCTGTTCAGTTATGACCTGTGCATTTCCCCTTTGCACACTTTTCTTTTCAAATTTGTAACCTTCCTTATTTGGGGCAATAGATGTGAGTTTCCAGTATACCAATAAAGAGAAACCTCAGAGAATGAAGAAATAACTTGGTTTCTCAATAAAGCAAAAAGCCAAGCATAATAATATATATGCCAATTTTTTTGTGTGTATATATATACACAAATTATATATATATATGTATATATTTGAAATAATATATACCAAAGTGCATTCTTGAATTTTCTCTTCAAGATTATACTAAGATCTTCCTAGATGGGTAGATGGAGACTATCTGAACTCTATTTGCACCCTATCCAACCCAGACCAAATCCAGAAAGGGGAAGATAGATGCCTAACCTGACCAGCTGCCAGCTTTGGAGCTGCAGACACTGTATCAAAGTCCTTCCCATGCTTTACTCCTTCACTAGAAGGTGAGGGTTTGGCTGATTAAAATTGGGATAAATCTTTACTAGTCCTAATGGTCAGCTGTCGGGGTCCAGCCCCAGTGGGTCCAGGGTAATCCAAAGGTGAGATAGAGTCGGCGTCCGAGGAAAAACTTATTTAATTACAGATATAGAGAAAGATTAGAAACGGATAGTGTAGTAGGAAATATTAGTGGAGAAAAAGAAGCTGAATAACTTGGTTTACGTAGAATACCAATCACCACCTATGTAGGCCACAGGCATCTTTCCATTCTCCCGAAGGAGAGGAGGCACTGAGGCCTCCCTGGTCTGATCTTAGAAGCCCAGGCAAAATTAGCAGGCTTGGTGAGTACCCACGTTCCAGATGAGAATTCAGCCAGAAAAACAGGAAGCAAGAAAGAAATGACATGGGGGAATCAGTCTTTCCAGAAACTGATCCAAATTTTTTATTTTTAGGTTTGTTTATATACCTTTTGTTACCCATAGGGATGAATACAGAGTCATGTGGGGGTCAGCAGTCCTGACCTTTATCAAAATCAGGTGCTTTACATAAAAAAAGGTCTTAGAGGTTTTACATCATCTTCTGGCCATGAGGCCTGCTGACATTTACCATTCTTTTTTTCTGATAACCAAAAAACTTATTTTTTCCAAGGGTGTTTTTTCTTAAACCAGCACCACCCTCCAAATAAAGTTGCATTCCTATAGAGTGACGGTGTAGTGAGTTACAATCAAGAAAGGAATTTATTTAACCCAAGGTTAACATGATTAATCTTAGAGGTTAATACTTATTTCTCCTATATGCTAGTTATATTCATTATAAGAGCAGGGAATATGGAGATTTAGCAGCAAACATCAGCCCAACAAATGAAAGCCCTTCACCAATGTTCCCCTTAAGATCTATTTAGTCTTAAGATAGTGATAAAGTTACATTTTTACATAGTAATGACACAATGATTTATAACAAAGTACAGTGATCTATAATAAAAGAGAAAATTTATTAACTCAAAAAGTCTAGTATTGCTAACATCAAAAACTACTATATTTCCTTTTCTATATTCCAAATACATTGATTAATATATTCCCAGGTGCCTAAGGATATGGAGGCCTGGCGGCAATCATTGACTCAACAATGAGAAAAGGCCTATGCTAATTAAGACTTTCGAAATACTCCAAACTCTCTGTGCTGTTTATGGTTAGTAAACAATCATGTTTGTAGCACAGGAGTATGGATAATCCTGTCACACAAGCTAGTTTGCCAGCAGAGAGGTTTGACCTGAGACACCCTTGTCCCACCCAAGGCAGGGAATTAGCAGCAATTATTGGCACAACAAATGAAAAAAACCCTTCACCAATATAATTCCTAACCAACCCACTATACTAATAATTTTTAACTTCCCAAAAGAATTTTCCTTTAGTAAATCTAAAATGTCTCATGCCTCTCATGGTTGGGAGGCTGTAAACAATCACATGTGGCCGGACGAAACTGTATAGGCAGGCTAGATAACCTTGAGAAGAGTTCCTAAGTTGAAGCACTCTTGTCACACCCAGGAGTTTTTATCGACTTGGAGCTGCCTGTTTACTCCTTCTCTGAGAGAACCAGTGGGAAACAGCCCCCATAAAGTCAAAGGTGTAGGTGAGAGCATGAAACAGTAAAGTAGGCAGACTCTGGTTTTGGGGGTAGATGCTCGGGAACAGGGGGTTTCCTGAGGCTTGATCACGCCTTTGAATATGCCAAGCCTCCTTCCTCATGACCTTTGCCATGGGCAGAGTTCCTCATGCTGGCTCCCAGCAGTCAGCACCAGTAGTTGGAGTTTTAACATAAAGATTTACCGGGAGATGTAGCTCAAAAGAAATGTTGGAGCTAGCTAGGGATGGGTAGGAGAAGGCAGTGGCACCCCACTCCAGTACTTTTGCCTGGAAAATCCCATGGATGGAGGAGCCTGGTGGGCTGCAATCCATGGGGTTGCAAAGAGTTGGACACGACTGAGCGACTTCACTTTCACTTTTTTTTTACTTTCATGCATTGGAGAAGGAAATGGCAACCCACTCCAGTGTTCTTGCCTGGAGAATCCTAGGGACAGGGGAGCCTGGTGGGCTGCCATCTATGGGGTGGCACAGAGTCAGACATGACTGAAGCAACTTAGCAGCAGCAGCGCAGCAGCAGCAGGGATGGGTAGTATAACATTGGGTAACATATAGTCTTTGATTTTACATGGATGAAGTCTTTGATTTTACAGAAGCTACCAAAATATTGGATTTTACAGAAGTTTCAGAGAAAATATTTGATTTTATAGAAATTATCAAAATATATGACTATTTCTAGTAGTCATATATGAATGTAAGAGTTGGACTATAAAGAAAGCTGAATGCCAAAGAATTGATGCTTTTGAACTGTGGTGTTGGAGAAGACTCTTGAGAGTCCTTTGGATTGCAAGGAGAGCCAACCAGTCCATCCTAAAGGAAATCAGTCCTGAATATTCACTGGAAGGACTGATGTTGAAACTGAAACTCCAATACTTTGGCTACCTGATGTGAAGAACTGACTCATTGGAAAAGACCCTGATGCTGGGAAAGATTGAAGGCGGGAGGAGAAGGGGAAGACAGAAGATGAGATAGTTAGATGGCATCACTGACTCAATGGACATGAGTTTGAGTAACTCCGGGAGTTCATGATGAACAGGGAGGCCTGGTGTGCTGCAGTCCATGGTGTCACAAAAAGTCAGAAACAACTGAGTGACTGAACTGAACTGAACCAAAGTGAAAGGCAGGGTTTGGTAGTTCTTTTACATTATTTTCCTTTTTCTTTTCTTTAATCTCTATCTATTATCTTTTTACTCCCCTTCTTCCTTCCCTTCTTTTCTATTGCTTTCTAAGTATTGGCCTCAGTAACCATGTGGTTCAATGAGAAATGTAACCCATGGATCAAATATTTGAATGTCTGCAAGTCTCAAGTTTCACTAGAATCGCCTTGCTGTTGTCCTACTGGTGATGGAATACTTAATGTCTCCCTTTCCTCATATGCCTGAGTAACTTTGGGCTCATCTTTTCCCTAGACATTGCTACTTCTGCTAAATTCTCAATCACTTCTCTACATGTTATCACTTGCATAATTACCTGGTTTCCATGTTGAATCACACTTCTCAACACTGATATAATCTCTTAACTTTCTGAAATGCCACCTACTGAAGGCTATGTATATAGTAGATTTTACTGAGGATTTGGAATCAATGAATGGAAAATGGGATCACAGAAAGATTGAAAGGTGGATAGACCACAATCAGGTAAAGTCAACTTATAAAAAACACAGTTTGATGTCTTATTTTTTCTTTTTAGAAGCCTCAATCATAACAGACTCTGAAAATTTTCCATTTGTTTTCTCCAATCAGTTTTATTCCTTTGCTTTGTTGAAAATACTCTTCCTTTCTACTTTCACATCCTTCCCCAAGTATGCTGCTCCTTCCCTCCAAGGCAGAACAGTTTATCTATCTACCTGCCTCTTTCCCAATTAAAACAGAACAAACTCTAAGAACTGTATGCATTGGTCATGATTCTCCCAAGAAACAGAACCATAGAGCCTCAATCATAACAGACTCTGAAAATTTTCCATTTGTTTTCTCCAATCAGTTTTATTCCTTTGCTTTGTTGAAAATACTCTTCCTTTCTACTTTCACATCCTTCCCCAAGTATGCTGCTCCTTCCCTCCAAGGCAGAACAGTTTATCTATCTACCTGCCTCTTTCCCAATTAAAACAGAACAAACTCTAAGAACTGTATGCATTGGTCATGATTCTCCCAAGAAACAGAACCAATAGGATGTGTATAAAATGGAAAGAAGTTAATTTTAAGGAATTGTTTCATGTGATTGTGGAGACCTGATGAATTAAAAATTTGATAGTGTGAGTGTGTGTGTGTGTGTGTGTTGTGAAGTTTGAAGTAGATAGTAGCCTGAAGACTCTGAAAGGGTTTCAGTTCAAGTTCAAAGGCAGTCTGCTTGCGAATAAGGAAAAGCCAGTATTTCAGATGAAATTTAAAAACAGTCTGCTAGAAAATTCCCTCTTGCTCAGAGAACGTCACTCTTTTGTTTCATTCGGGAAGATGCTTGCTCACATTATGGAGGGAAAATTTCTTTACTCAAAGTCCACTGATTTAAATGTAAGTAGTATCCAAAAATACCTTAATGGAAGGATCCAGAATAATATTTCATCAAATATCTTGGCATTATGGCTTAGCCAAGTTGATGCATAAAATTAACCACCACACTATCCAAAACCTAAAGATAGGAGAGTGTTGTTCCAAACAAAGAGTTCTCTCCTCTATGACTTTCTACAACCAGCTCTTAAACTTCTTTCTCTTCCCCTCAGTACAGAAAATTCCTTATTCATCACCATTTCTTAGTTTTCTCTCTTATTTGTCAAGACACACAAGGTGCTTAAAATGTGAAGATGTAGAGAGGTGTATGTGTGTGTGTTTCTGTGCATATAGTGAAAAGTGTAATTCATTTGGTAAGATTTAGTCTGTCATAAGAGGAACTAAAAAGTCTCTTGAAAGTAAAAGAAGAGAGTAGAAAAGTTGACTTAAAGCTGAACATTCAGAAAACGAAGATCATGGCATTTGGTCCCATCACTCCATGGGAAATAGATGGAGAAACAGTGGAAATAGTGTCAGACTTTATTTTGGGGGGCTCCAAAATCACTGCAGATGGTGACTGCAGCCATGAAATTAAAAGACACTTAGTCCTTGGAAGAAAAGTTATGACCAACCTAGATAGCATATTCAAAAGCAGAGACATTATTGTGCCAACCAAGGTCCGTCTAGGCAAGGCTATGGTTTTTCCAGTAGTCATGTATGGATGTGAGAGTTGGACTGTGAAGAAGGCTGAGCACTGAAGAATTGATGCTTTTGAACTGTGGTGTTGGAGAAGACTCTTGAGAGTCCTTTGGACTGCAAGGAGATCCAACCAGTCCATTCTTAAGGAGATCAACCCTGGAATTTCTTTGGAAGGAATGATGCTAAAGCTGAAACTCCAGTACTTTGGCCACCTCATGCGAAGAGCTGACTCATTGGAAAAGACCCTGATGCTGGGAGAGATTGGGGGCAGGAGGAGAAGGGGACGACAGAGGATGAGATGGCTGGATGGCATCACTGACGTGAGTCTGAGTGAACTCCAGGAGCTGGTGATGGACAGGGAGGCCTGGCGTGCTGTGATTCATGGGGTTGCAAAGAGTCAGACACAGTGACTGAACTGAACTGAAGGGTTTCCCTGGAGCTCAACTGGGAAAGAATCCACTTGCAATGCTGGAGACCCCAGTTCGATTCCTAGGTTAGGAAGATTCCCTAGAAGAGGGCATGTAAACCCACTCCAGCCTTCTTGCCTGGAGAATCCTCAAGGCAGAGGAGCCTGGTGAGCTACAGTCCATGGGGTCACAAAGAGTCAGACACAACTGAGCGACTAAGCGCAGCACAGCACAGTCTGTCATAAACTATGGAAGAACTTTTCTATCAGTCTGAACAAACAACTTTAACAAATCGTGATTATACTCAACCCACTGACCACATCTATATTTTGATGTAGTCAAGGAGTAAGGGAAACTTGCTCCCCCCTTCCCTTCTTTCTTACTCCCCTCGAGAGCACTTATATGTGGACCTTTTCTTTTCCTGTTACTGTTTTTCACTCTCCATGATTTTGTTGTGAATAAGCTATTCTTATTTTTTAAGTTTATTTTATCAACATGTAGTTGACTTACAATTGTGTTAACTTCTACTACACAGCAAAGTGATTATACAAATATACATTCTTGTTCATATTCTTTTCCATTATGATTTATTACAGAATACTGAATATAGTTCTCTGTACTACATAATGAGATGGTTGTTTTATTCATTCTATCAATATATGTAACAGTTTGCATCTTCTAATCTCAAACTCCCAGTCCATCCCTTCTTCATCTCTCCTCCCCCTCTCCTCTTCTCCATGTTTGTGAGTCTCATAGATAAGTTCATTTGTGCCATATTTAGATTCCACATGTAAGTGATGTCATATATTTGTCTTTCTTTGTCTGACTTACTTCACTTAATATAATAATCTCTAGGTCCACTGATATAGCTGCAAATGGCATCATATCATTCTTTTTTATGGCTGATTAGTATTCCATTTGGAGAAAGCAATGGCATCCCACTCCAGTACTCTTGCCTGGAAAATCCCATGGAAGGAGGAGCCTGGTGGGCTGCAGTCCATGGGGTCACAAAGAGTCAGACACGACTGAGTGACCTCACTTTCACTTTTCACTTTCATGCATTGGAGAAGGAAATGGCAACCCACTCCAGTGTTCTTGCCTGGAGAATCCCAGGGATGGGAGAGCCTGGTGGGCTGCCATCTCTGGGGTCTCACAGAGTTGCACTCGAGTGAAGTGACTTAGCAAGCAAGTATTCCATTGTATACATGTACCAGATCTTTACCCATTTATCTGTTGATGGACATTTAGATTGTTTCCATGTCTTGGCTATTGTAAATAGTGCTCCAGTGAACATTGGGGTATATGCATCTTTTCAAATTACAGTTTTTCCTGGATATAAGCCCAACAGTGGAATTGCAGGATAGCATCTTTATTTTTAGTTTTACCAATACCCTCTATATTGATTGCATCAATTTACATTCCCACTAACAATGTAGGAGGATTCCCTTTTCTAATGTGGAACTGTTTTACTCTTGTTTGTGCTAAAAAAAAAAAAAAAGGATTTTCATGGCAAATGAAAATGATTAAACACTGGTATATTTCAGAGTTTAAAAAAGTGTTCTAAAAACTAGTATAGATCTAGGGATTTGTTTGTAAAATAAAGTGCTAGGCTGAAATATTTATGAAAAAGAAATAGAATGCAGATAAATCCAAGTCTGAAATTTCACAGAGTAACTTCTACTGAAGCCTTAGCAAGAGACTTGCTTAGGGAGTGAGAAAGACAATGTGCACTCCACTTCCTACTTGACCTTGTTTATATCCTATGCAAATTCTCTGATGGAAGTTGGGCTGAAAGGACAAAACTGTTTCTTGGAGATTCTTTCATTCTTAAGGCCTAAATTTTTATTTTTTATCTGTAAATCTATCTGAGTATCTACCCTTACAGGTGGAGTTAATTCTTTACACATACATGGGCTTCCCAGGTGGCTTAGTGGTGAAGAATCAGCCTGACAATGCGGGAGATGGGGTAGTCGCAAGTTTGATCCCTGGATCGGGCAGATCCTCTGGAGGAGGAAGTGACAACCCACTCCAGTATTCTTGCCTGGAAAATTTCATGGACAGAGGAGCCTGGTGGGCTACAGTCCAGGGGTCACAGAGTCGGACACGACTGAGCAGTTGAGCAACTGCACACTTACACATGCGCACAAAAGTCTGAATTTACAATTGTAAACTGAGAAAATGATTTCTTTTTGTAGCACAATCTTATAAACATAACACAGCTAGAAGGAGAGCTTTTCTTGCCAAAGGGGGTACAGATGTTGAGGGGAAGGTAGAAGAAGAAAGTAGAAGCTTTCTTGTCCTGCGTTTGCCCCTTGTGAAGACCTCCTGCAAATACAGCTTGCACATTACCATAGTAGGGGCAAACTGTAAATTTCTCTATATAGGAAAAACAATCCTTAAAGTGGATTTTAATAGCTGGATATCGAGTTCATTTAAAATGTATCTCAGCGTATGCTTATTCTAATTGCTACTCATTCTAATAAAACATCACCGCTGTGAAGCCCTTCCCAGTGTTTCCCTTGGAGGAGGGGATCATTGATACCTATAACGTCCCACCAGTATTTGTATATCTATTAGTGTCAGCCACCTTGTATGTTATTATATTGTGAATTTCTTAAGTCTGCATTTTTTTCAACATTGTATCCAACAATCTAATACAGAGCCAGGGTCACAGTTATGTGTGACCAGTGAACACACCTATCTCCTAGTTTGTAGAATTTTTTCATGTTTTAAATAAAAATGTCAGGTTCATCCTTGCAAATTAGTATAGGCAACCTCGAGTTTAGGTTTCCAACAGTATACTGTTTCTCCTCTTCAAATTCAGTTTGAATTGACAAATGTGTTATCAAACTAAATATAATGTTCTTCATGTACAGAATAAATTAAAATTAATTTTTTCTTAATGTTTAAAATTATATGTGCTTCATTGAAATAAGTAAGATGTTTGAAAGATTAGGATCTTAGACCTGTCAAATAATTAGTGTTAGAATCATTGAAATATTTTTTTACTATTTTAATATATTTCAAATTAGAAATTAAAGAGAAAAAGTGGATATGAAGAAGTAATGAGATTAAAACATTCTTGTAATCAGAATTGCAGCTTTATTCTGCTATCTGTGTAAAGTAATGGAAAAAATGGAACATAATTATAAGAACAAGAGGTTTAATAGATTCTAAAATCATGGGTTGGAAATTACTTCCCAAGATCCCTCTGCCATGAGCACTTTGAATGAAATATGACTTTGATTTGCTTTTGGACCATGAAGGTACAAAACAATTATATTTCTGAGTGGTTGGGGGAAATGAGCATAGAAAGTAGGATTGACCCATATTGGGGCTACCATCAGATAACCGATCTTGAAAATTCTCATTGCATTAATTAATTAATTTTTTTCTAACAGTATGGAAATTTTGGCAAGACAATACTCATGTATAAGGGTAGAGATCACATGTAAGGGTAGGGATCATTGTTAGGGTATTGCTAAAGGAAGATGGTGTTCTGAGATGTATTGTTTTACTTTGCTAGGGAGTTCCATTTGGTGGATAGAAATGTGCTTCACTGACTACAACATGCCATGCTATTCCCATTTCCTGTTATTCTAAAAGAAAAACTATGGAAGAAATATTCCTCATTATTGTTTAATAATTAAACAGAAAAGAACTTTTGGATTCTTTTGAAGTAATCACAAGGAGTTTTTGAAATCTCAGCAAAGGGAATACCCCATGTGTTTCTTTTCCTTTTTTTGTGATTCTACGTCATGGAAAGGATGAAAGAAATGCCTTAAGAAGAAAACTACTGAAATTTTTGACATTTTTAAAGCAAATATGAAAGCTGAGTAGTCACAGGATTAGTTCCTTAAGAATGCATAGTTACGATTTATAAAGCTAGAGAAGCTTTTGAGGGAAACTGACCTGAAGCACTAGAAGCATATAAAATTCTAGAAAAGGCCCAAGCTAAAAATCTGAATGATTAAGAAAGAAGTACCAGATCAGATTCTGTAGATAATATTAAGACCGATATGGACAAAAAATAGTTAGGATTTACTGAGAAAGATACCAAATTATTTGTGGTGTCATATTATTTAAAAATATTTCTTTACTATGTGCATTACTACTTATCACTTTCTTTATTTAGATATTTTCATGGATTTATAGAAAGTGAAAGTGAAGTCACTCAGTCGTGTCCAACTCTTTGCGATCCCATGGACTGTAGCCTACCAGGCTCCTCCATCCGTGGGATTTTCCAGGCAAGAGTACTAGAGTGGATTGCCGTTTCCTTCTCCAGGAGATCTTCCCAACCCAGGGATCGAACCCAGGTCTCCCACATTGCAGGCAGACACTTTACCATCTGAGCCACCAGGGAAGACTCATTTATTAAAAACTATAATGTATTTTTATATCAGCTATAATGAACCATGGCATGCACATTACACACACATAAATAGAGTCTTTGGCTTGTATTTTTTGGCCATGAATGAGCACCATTGCTAGCACAAATAGCCAAATATGATCACGAGAAAATATGTTTAAGAGGGTAAAAATGTTTCTTAAATGCCAGTGCTTAAATCCCAGAGCAGGCATTTGGGCAGAAGGAAAACGTATGGCACACTGAATGTTTCTGGCTGGTATCTGCCTGCCTCTTTTGTGTATCCTTTCTAATTGGTTGATGCCTATGACATTTTGATTTTTAAAAATTTTAGTGTCATTTATGGTGACATATATAATTATAAAGTGACAGACAGCACTTTAGAAGTTTTCACAAGCTCACTTCTATACATTGTTGTTCAGTTGCTAAGTCATGTTGGACTCTTTGCAACACCATGGACTATGGCATGCTAGGCTTCCCTGTCCTTAACTATCTTCCAAAGTTTGCTCAATTTCACATCCACTGAGTCAGTGATGCTATCTCACCATCTAATTCTCTTTTGCTCCCTTCTCCTTTTGCCTTCAATCTTTCCCATCATCAGATCTTTTCTAATGAGTCAGCTCTTTACATCAGGTGGCCAAAGTATTGGTGCTTCAGCTTTAACATTGGTACTTCCAGTGATATTCAGAATTTATTTCCTTTAGGATTGACTGGTTTTATCTCTTTGCAGTCCAAGAGACTCTAAAAGTCTTCTCCAGCACCACAATTAAAAAGCATAAATTCTTCCATGCTCAGCTTTCTTTGGACAGGGACAGAATCCCATGGACAGAAGAGTATGGCAAGTCCCAGTTCATGGGGTTGCAAAGAATCAGACACCACTGAGTGACTAACAGTTCACTTTACCAGATTTCTTTGTGGTCCAGCTCTTATACCCATACATGACTACTGAGTAAACCATCACTTTGACCATATGGTCCTTATTTGGTAAAGTGATGTCTGCTGTTTAAATACACTGTCTAGGTTTGTCATAGCTTTCCTTCCGAGGCGCAAGCGTCGTTTAATTTTGTGGCTATAGTTACAGTCCGCAGTGATTTTAGAGCCCAAGAATATAAAATCTGTAACAATAGCCTAGAAAAGTTATTAGCATATTCACAAGAATATTCCCGGCAGCCTTGTTTGTAATGGGAAAAAACGGGAAGCTAAAGGTGGCACTTGTGGTAAAGAAGCCACCTGCTGATGCAGGGGACATGAGAGACACAGCTTCGATCCCTGGATCGGGAGGATCCCCTCACACGGCAACCCCCTCCAGGATGTTTGCCCAGGGAATCCTGTGGACAGAGGAACCTGGCAGCATACAGTCCACAGGACTACGAAGAGTCAAACACGACTGACGCATCTTAGCATGCAAAGGCCCATGAACAGGAGATTTAATAAATTCTGATATGCCCTCACTTTCATATACTGTGCAACAATAAAAATGAATGAGGTAGACCTATTTGTATCCTCATGTAAAAGTTACAAGATAGTCTTTATTGAAAAAATTTTCAAAAAATATATACATATTACTTGTATGTAAAAGAAACCCAAACCAGAAAAATTATTACCCCATATGTATGTGCAAATCAGAGAAAACTGTCCTGGAAGAAACACATCAAACAGATGACAATGATTACTTCTATTAATGGTATACGATACAGGGCTTGTCATCAAAAGTGACTTTAATCTTATTTCCGATGTCTTCCTTTTTATGAGGGGAGTGCATTCTAATATTAACTAACTAAACTTTTTTTTTTAACTTACTATGGCTATTGGAAAAAAGACAGAGGGAGATGCATAGCAATGTGTATTACACGGTTTTTCTTCTTTATGCCCAGGTAACACCCTTCAAACATGGGAACATTTCTAGGGACTTGACAAGGCAATTGACTTTATGCAACGCCATCCATTCATTACTGTAGCAGAGTATGTGGAGCAAAGACTGCTGGGTCTCCTGCCCAAACATAAACCTATTTGAAAGCACTCTAGATATATAATAGCCCATCTAGGTGTGTCTATTCTCTTTTCCTGCTGTGGCTGTTACATGTGGTTCTTACTAATGAATGCAAAACATGTTTTTCAGAAAACATACAGGGTTTAATAAAAAAAAGGCATAAACTAATATATTATAGAGCTAATTTGAGAGACTGGAACAAAGGATCCCTGGAATATAAATGTACTTATTCTGGTGAATCAGCATTCTGGATGTTAGAAAGATGAATTGAACTATGGACATGACAAAGACATGCTAATAATAACCCTTGGCTATAATAGTTCTGTGAAAACCCTGGCCCACCTGCCCCTGTCAACAAGGGAAGACTTCTTGGTCATCTGCTTATGTGCTCTCATGGAGCTGTATTTTGTTCTGTGGGTGAGACATGAAATTAATTGCTGCCCCTCACAGATAATAAGCTTTATGAGGACAAGTTCCACACATGCTGTTACTCACCTTTATATAGGCACACTGCCTGGTAAGGAATTAACAAATGAGTTACTGAGTGAAATAAAGGAAAATAAGAGCTAATTTTACACGTTGAGGGAGAGCAAAGACTATTAAGGAAATTTTACTTAATTTTTCTATTAGAAAATAGAGACAAAGCCATGTTGTAAACTGCAGAGCAGTTTAAATAGCATTATTGCTGTTTTAATGAAGATAATGTAAGTAAATATGCGTTATGTGCCACTCATTAGTCTACAAATAAGGGATATGGTGATGATGAATGAGTTGTACCACAAAGAGTTGAAATCACAAGGAATTTCACCCTGGGGACTTTGCACAAACGTGAGCAATTATACCCTAAAGCTAAGGAGGCTGCATGATTGTGGTAATCGTATGGCAATGTTCTGGCTCTGATGTATTACTTAAATGGCATAGCCATAGTAATGACTGGTACCATGAACCAATACTGTAGCGCTTACTTTGTGCCAAGCACTCTTGAGGTGTTAACATGTATTCATCTACTCCTTTTTCTCCCTAATAAAGGAGGTAATACCTACTTGTAGAAAACTTGAAATTATAAAAGACTGAATTTCTGATTATCCTTAATAAATCTTGCATTTCAATACTTATAAAGTTGTTTTATTTTTAGAGGATTATATTGAATTTTTAAAATATCAATCTGAAAGGCCTCACTTTTTTAATAGGTTGCACAATATATCTATATATTTTTATAACATAAATTTAGCCTTGCATTTGCCATGTTTTAAGAATATTCTCTTTTTTTATTGTTTGTATGGTTTTACTTTTTCTGATCTACCCCTTCCTTAGTTTTCTGTGTTTCACTGTTATAGACTTTATTTTAATTTTTTAACTTTTACACTAATTTGGAAAATAGATATTTTGTTTTTAATCTAATAATGGTTTAAATAGCATTCTAATAATGGTTGCCTTTTAATTCTAATAATGGTTGCCTTTTAGTTTACGATATACATAATTCAATCTGCATTTCTTTACTTCTCAAAGATTAGCATAAAGAGATAACATTCATTGTCCCGGGTGCCTAACAGAGAATTTAGTAGCTTGGCCAATGTCATACCACATTTTAACCTTCATTAATTGTCTGGGGTTGTAAATTCAACACATTACTATACAATTATTGTCTTTACCACATGAAGTTTTCCATTAGTTGTTTTTGGATTTACCACTGAAACTCAAAACCAGTGCTACAAGTGCAATCCACAGCCAGATCTATAAATATATTTTATCATTCAGTAACAGTATTGTTTAGTAAAATAATAAGAATTGTGTATATATATATTTAATACTTTTACGTATCAGATACAGTGCCGTATGAACTATGCAACTGTATGCACTCTCTCTGAGGAGGTATCTATTTTTATCTCCATTTTCTTACTGAAGGATCTGAAATTCAAATAATATTAGGCAATTAATCCAAGGTCAGTAAATTAAGCAATTAATCCAAGGTCAGCTTGGTGGTGCCCAAGCTGAGATTTGAATGCAACACTCAGTGGAAGGAACTGAACTCTTTTCTTTTTGGCTGTTCCAGGTGGCAGGTGGGATCTTAGTTCTTTGGCCAGGGATTGAACCCATGCCCCCTGAGTGGAAACAGAGTCTTAACCACTGGACTACCAGGGAAGATCCAAGGCTGAACTCCTAGAAACCACACTACACCATCCTATCCATTTCCTCTAGTGCTGCACTTCATTTTTTCCATACATACTGATAAAGTACATAAAGCTTAGTAGACAATCTGTTGAATGAAATGATAAGGCCTTGCCCTCCCTTGATGTAAAAAACTGACTCATTGGGAAAGACCTTAATGCTGGGAAAGATTGAAGGAAGGAGGAGAAGGAGACAATAGAGGATGAGATGGTTGGATGGCATCACTGACTTGATGGACATGAATTTGAGTAAGCTCTGGGAGTTGGTGATGGACAGGGGAGCCTGGCATGCTATAGTCCTTGAGGCCACAAAGAGTTGGACATGACTGAGCAACTAAACTGAACTGACTGCCCTAATTTTCCCCAAATCTGATGTTAAAGATATTTAATCAAAGAAAAGCATAATCAGAAATATAGCTGATGTTTTATAATAATTTTAGTATAATCTATAAGGGCTGCCCTGGTGGCTCAGCAGTTAAGAATACACCTGTGATTTAGGAGACTTGCAGGAGATGCAGGTTCAACACTTAAATCCAGGAAGATCTTGTAGGTTGTTGCTAGTGTCAGTAACTAAGTCATATCCAATTCTTTGCGACTCCAGTGAACTGCAGCATGCCAGGCTTCACTGTCTCCCTGCTGCTGCTGCTGCTAAGTCACCTCAGTTGTGTCCAACTCTGTGTGACTTCATAGACGGCAGCCCACCAGGCTCCCTGTCCCTGGGATTCTCCAGGCAAGAACACTGGAGTGGGTTGCCATTTCCTTCTCCAATGCGTGAAAGTGAAAAGTGAAAGTGAAGTCATTCATTCATGTCCAACTCTTAGCGACCCCATGGACTGTAGCCTACCAGGCTCCTCTATCCATGGGATTTTCCAAGCAAGAGTACTGGAGTGGGGTGCCATTGCCTTCTCTGACTGTCTCCCTGAATTTGCTCAAATTCATATCCACTGAGTGGATATCTAACCACTGATGCTATCTAACCAGCTCATCAGCTGCTGCCCCCTTCTCCCTTTGCCTTCAATCTTTCAAGCATTAGGGTCTTTTCCAGTGAGTCATCTCTTTGCATCAGATGGTCAAAGTATTAGAACTTCAGCATCAGTCCTTCCAATGAATAATCAGAGTTGACTTCCTTCAGGATTGACTGGTTTGATCTCCTTGCTATCCAAAGGATTCTAAAGAGTCTATAGCCATAATTCAAAAGCATCAGTTCTTCAGTGCTCAGCCTTCTTTATGGTCCAGCTCTCACATACATACATAGCTATTGGAGAAACCATAGCTTTGACTATATAGACCTTTGTCAGCGTGGTGATGTTTCTGCTTTCTAATATGCTGTCTAGATTTGTCGTAGCTTTCTTTCCAAAGAGCAAATGTCTTTTAATTTCATGGCTGTAGTCACTGTCTGCAGTTATTTTGGAGCCCAAGAAAAGAAAATTTGTCACTGCTTCTACTTTTCCCCTTTCTATTTGCCATGAAGTAATGGGACCAGATGCCATGATCTTCGTTTTTTGAATGTTGGGTTTAAGCCAGCGTTTTCACTCTCCTCCTTCACCCTCATCAAGAAACTCTTAGTTCCTCTTCACTTTCTGCCCTTAGAGTGGTGTCATCTGCATATCCGAGATAGTTGATATTTCTTCTGGTAATTTTAATTGCGGCTTGTGATTCATCCAGCTTGGCATTTTGCATGATTGTAAAATGCATGTTGCATACAAGTTAAATAAGCAGGATGACAGTATATAACATTGCCAAACTCCTTTCCCAATTTTGAACCCATCTGTTGTTCCATGTCCAGTTCTAATTGTTGCTTCTTTACATGCATACAGGTTTCTCAGAAGACAGGTAAGGTGGTCTGATAGTCTCATCTGTTCAAGAATTTTCCAGGTTTGCTGTTATCCACACAGCGAAAGGAAATAGCAACCCACCCCATTATTCTTGCCTGAGAAATCCCATGGAGAGAGGAGACTGGTGGGTTGCAGTCCATGGGCTTACAAAGAGTCAGACACGACTGAGCAACTAAAAACAAATAAAAATATTGAATCACCATGTTGTACACCTGAAACTAATATAACATTATAAGTCAGTAAAAAGCTTAACAAATGTTCTGATAGGGGAATTACAAAGTGCTGGAAAATCTCTTGACAAGCATTGAGCTTACTATGTGCATCAGGGCAGGCACTGCAGACAGAGGGACTTTATGGTGCTAACATGAAAGGTGAAGAGGAGTTAAGTGGTGAGAAAGAAACTGAAAGAAGGTGAATATGACTGGAAAGTCAGATTATCAATCATTTTGATATAAAAAAATTAAAATGATGTATTTAAAGAAGATAGAAGAATGAGAAATGAAGCTAAAGAGGTGCCCATAGATTAGATAATAGAACTTGCCTCCGCTCTGGACTCTTGCTTTTAGCTTGTGTCTAGTGCTGGAAATCTACTGTTATATTATTGTGAAATTTAAAATGAAAATTTAGCTTCCAAAAATATTTGCCATAATGAAAAGGAAATTCTAAGAGGACAGCTCTGAATATGTGTTTGCTGAGCTGTTGGAAATGATGAGAAGCTTGGGTGGACCTTATTATTAAGCTCCTGTTGGTTTTTGAGGGACAGGCTCTGAAAAAGTCATTGTAATATTAATGAAAGTTTTATTATGAGATAAAAATCCTACAGCTAGAACAGAAAACACACATTAACCAAAAATAATAGTGGGATATAATTTCCATGGCTACTAAAATATTATTCAGGTTTTTGTTAAGCTGAGAAATGAAATGGATATCTCATAAAGAGGTAAATGGAGTTTAGCCCAGTTACATTGGCTGAGAAGAAGCACAAATCTCACTTTTTCAATTCCTGCCATCAAAAGTGGTGGACTATCTGAATTTTCAATCTTTGAGATGAAAACTCGAGTAGGAATATTTAAGTCCAGATAAAATGCAATATCATATTCTATAAATAATAATGATTTAAAAAGAGTAGAAATGATAGACTCTAAAATCTTTAGCCATTCAAAGCTATCAATTGTAGCAGAAATCGACTTCTCTCACATATTTTCAAAATGAATATATTTTCACTTAAAACCAAGTTCATAGAAAAAAGTAATTGAAAGCCTGACTTTAGAGAAGTGATAAAAACGAGGTGACGTATGTTAACTTGTGTAGTGAAAATCATAGTGGTGTTTATCTCACATCCCTGTCCTCCACCAAAAAACAACAACAAAAACAGAAACATAACACAGCCACCTCCTGCCTTAAGGAGAGAAATTCCTGGGAGTGGGGATGGTGGTGGAAATGGAAGTGCAGCCACGTAAAGTATGCTGACATCTAAAGAGAGAGTTTTCAAATTTTGAAATCTGACAAAATATTTTCAGAAAGATGGATGGGGTAAGGGTTTGTGAAAGATTTACAAATACTTTCTCTCTGAATTTTGGTAAGTTCTTGGTACTTATTTTTCTTTATGTGAACTAAATTAATTTTACCGAAAGTAAGCCAGGCACATGAAAAAGCTGGCTTAAAACTCAACATTCCAAAAAAGAAGATCATGGCATCCGGTCCCATCACTTCATGGCAAATAGATGGGGAAACAATAGAAACAGTGAGAGACTTTATTTTCCTTGGCTCCAAAATCACTGCAGATCATGACTATAGCCATGAAATTAAAAGACACTTGCTCCTTGGAAGAAAAGCTATGATCAACCTAGACAGCATATTAAAAAGCAGAGACATTACTTTGCTAACAAAGGTCCATCTAGTCAAGTCTATGGTTTTTCCAGTAGCCATGTATGGATATGAGAGTTGGACTATAAAGAAAGCTGAGCACCGAAGAAATGATGCTTCTGAATTGTGGTTTTGGAGAAGACTCTTGAGAGTCCTTTGGACTGCAAGGAGATCCAACCAGTTTATCCTAAAGGAAATCATTACTGAATATTCATTGGAAGGAGTATGCTGAAGCTGAAACTCCAATACTTTGGTCACCTGATGCAAAAAACCTGATGCTGGGAAAGATTGAAGGTGGGAGGAGAAGAGGACAACAGATGATGAGATGGTTGGATGGCATCACTGCCTCAATGGACTTGAGTTTGAGTAAACTCTGGGAGTTGGTAATGGATAGGGAGGCCTGACGTGCTGCAGTTCATGGGGTCGCAAAGAGTCGAGCATGACTGACTGAACTGAACTGGAGCCAGGTACATGAGAGTCATTAAATCAGAAGCAGAGAGTGATCAAAAGCGTGGATCCTGGATTCAGACACCCTGAGGTCTTAGCTCTATTATTTTCAAGCACGCACTCTACCCACCTGTCTCCGTTTTCCAGTATGTTAAAATAGAAATAAAGCCTTCTAACTCTGATTGTTGTCAGGGTTAACATGAAATAAAGGCAAAGATCTTAATTCAGTGGCACATATAGATCTGACAAAAATGATTAGACAATGAAAACGTCAACAATGACTATATAATAATGATGATGTAGGAAGAAGCCTCAACTGAGTGAAAATGTATAATCATCTCTTTTTAATTTCCAACTTCTCAAGTTGGAAATAATTAGAAAGTAGAAGGTGTCAACCTTGAGACTGCAGCAAGAACTGAAACATTCAGAGAGAGAGAGCTGGGAGTGCACCCTCAACATCAAGTAACTTTCAGCCTCAGCTCTGTTAGGCAATCAGACCCCAGAGCAAGTCACTGGATCATGGCTTTTGAATCTGGGAAGTTGCCTCCTCATGGTGGTTCTTGGAGCCATAAATGCTATTTGTCCGCTCTGAATCCTCCTTCCTCTCAGAAATAATATATACACTTGGCCTGCAAGACACTTTCTGTCTTGGTTTTCCTCCTGTTATTACTGACTGCAATTTCTCAACTTCCTTTGCATAATGATTTTTTATATGCCCAACCTCTAAGTAATGGAATTCCTTAGAGCTCATTTCTTGGAATTCTTTCTTTCTTTATTCTGCACTCACTGTCTAGTTGCCAGGCATTTATAATGTGTACTACACCCTTGCAACTCTCATATTTACAGCTAGGCCCTGACTTGTCACCTGAACTCCAAGTTCCTGTATCCAACCATTCATTTCTCATCTCCACTTATATATCTAATCACCATCTTAAATTTAACACAAGAAAACAGAGTTCTTGTGTTAACATTACCCACTCATCCCTCTGCCTTCTTCAGCTCATTAAATCATAAGTCTATTTTTCAGTTACTCAGGTTCCCAAATCCTTATTCATCCTTGACTTGTATTTTTTTCTCTCATACCCTAAATCCAGCCCACCAAAAAAATTCTATTAGTTCTAAGTTCACATAGACGCATTAAATGACCTCTTTTGCCACTTCTATCCCATTCATATTTCCTCTCCCCTGGGTCCAAGCCATCATCTTTCCTCTCCTGGATTATATCGTAGTCTCCTGCTACAACAACCCTTGCCCTTCCACCATCTGGTCTCAAATAGCAACTAGAACTATCTTTAAAAAATAAGTTAGATACTATCACATCTCTGCTCAAAACATTCTTAAGATTTTCAACATCACTCAGAGTAAAAATAACCTACATTGACCCAGTGGCCCATTTTCTATGATTCACTTCCTGCTTTGTTTCTTGTTTGCTGTTTGCCAGCCACATTGCTTTCCTTGTTCTTCTAACACTCCAAGTATGTTTCTCCCTCAGGCCATTTGAACTTACTGTAGCTCTGCCTAAGGTGTCATCCCCTCAGATGTCCAGAGGACTTGCCATGTATTTCATTCAGACCACTTTTCCTCAAATTTCACATTGTCATGGAGCATTCCCCTGTCCCGACCATTCTAAAGAGCACCTTTCCTGTGACTTTGCCCCCTTCTTTTGAGTTATTGTGCCTCGCAGAATGTAACGTATTCTAGATTGTTTACTCTGTCTTTTGGATCACTGCAATATTACTTATACCTAGAAGTATATGTAAGTTGAAGAAGTATATCTATTAAATATGAGTAAGTGCCTGGGAAAGAACAGAAGTTTTATCTTGCAAGTGAGAAAGGATCTCTTCCAGTTCTTAGGTGGGATCTTTGGAACCAAAGCTGAGATGGGCAGTGAGTACTTATAATAGTACCTTGCCTAGTAAAGATTTTATTTTAAACACTTGATTTACAATAGGCTACCTTATGGTTTAAAGCTGTCAGTACATACCTCGTGATACATTTCTTCCTACAATTATGCTCTTCTCAGTCAAGAGGGGTATTTAGGATCATTTTTTTTTAAATAAAAAAATAAAATGTACCCCCCATGCACTTCTACGAAAAATTGGTAAAGATTTTTCTGAAAAAAAAATGTGTTTATGTCATTTCTGGGACAGAAGGCAAATTGACCACACATTAAAATAAGATTTTTGGAGCTATGGAACTCTCTTCTTCCTTTCTCCCTGAGGTCTCTACTCTCCCTTCCAATAATATCTCTTGGTATAAGCCTGGCTAAACAAAGTAAACTGCACATATATTAATAGGAAAACAGCTGTTGAGCTGTTGCAAGAGCAATATCACCAACTAATATTAGGGCAATATATTTTGGTCTCTGAAGACAAAGAGCTTTTCAGTTCACCTTTGCATTATAACATTTGCACATTCATTAAAAGGGGAGAGGGGGAGGTATTTCAACCCAAGAACTGGAGCCCTTTAGAGGAGACTTTGAATTAGGATTCAGATCATACACCCTGGAAGGAAAACTAATGGAGCCAAGACCTCGTTACCCTGTATTTGAAAAGCTTTGGGCGTATTTGCTTGTTTGTTTTAACCAACATTATTGATCAGATAGTGATCCACGGGACTTGTATGCATGGGACCAGCTCTGACTATTATCAGCTTCCCTTGCTAAGCTCCTCTGTTCTCCCACCTTAGAAGGTCTCTGTCTTGTTTCCTCTTCTCCACCTCCATGTCTCTCTCAGTCCACTCATTGTGGTCTTCTTGAGTCCAAGAAGGTTTCCCTTCCATCTCTAATAAATGTTCATTTTGTCCTTTAGTCAGATACAAGCTATAGGTAATTTTTGCATCATGTGTAGTGAGTGTCATGTGAGTATATATGTGAGTATGAGTTTTATCTCCTCCAACTAATCTGTAAAGTTATTGAGAGCAGATTTTTACTGAGCCATGTCTCAAAGAATCTCACAGTGCTGTGTGCAAAGTTGGCCTCCATGAAGTCTCACTGGGGAAGGATGTGTATGCACCTGTGGACCTGAATGGTGTTAATGTGAGGAATCTAAGCTTTGCAATCTGGATTGGCTGCCCACTCACTGTATGACTATTGCCAAGTTTATTCACAGTGGAGAATAATGTCTTCCTCAAGGTGGGTGGTTGAAGGAACTAAGAGGTCATACATGTTAACTGGGCTAGTTCAAAGTCACGCAAATAGTAATGTCTTACTAAATGTTGAAGCGAGTAAGTATACGATTGACGATGGACTATATATAAATTATTGTAGAGCTAGATGGAGCAGCTAAAACCTTTGAGGGCTTACTCTACCCATAGTGGTATCAACTAGAAAATAAAGAAAAACAAAGCAAAAGCAATCTTCTGTGGAATTAGATCTGAGTTTGACTCTCCCATTTGCTATTAATAGCTATCTGACTTAAATATACTTTAAAGACTTTCAGACCTCTATTGTCCTTTTGGAAACTTTAATACTTATCTTACAGAGATGTTATGAGGATAAAATGGGAATGCTCCCTCGAGGAGTTAATAGATGTGAGTTTGTTGATTTATTTCTGGAGCTGATCACTCCTTGAGCTACAGTTGTTGGATTCCACTTGGCTCAGTCAGATTCCTTGATTCCTCAGAGACTGCTGTTTGACCGCCCAACCCTGTTTCTTGGAACACACAGCCAGATGACATTTCCTAAGCACCTTCATACTCACTGTGGCCCACGTGATGGCAATTTATCCAGTGAATGTGAGCAGAAACGCCAGCTGCCTCTTTCTGGAGGGTGTGAAGAGCTTTCACTTATTCTTCAGTTTCCTCTTCACTGGATTCAGATGACGACCGTGCCCATGCAAACAGTAGAGCAAAGAGATGACAGAGCCTGGTGTCTTGGATTGACCAGATCAAAGCTGCTTCGCCAGCCTGAATATCTGCCCAGAAGTCTTACATGAAAGGAGGAGACTTCCTTTTAATCAGCCACTAAAAGCTTAAGATCTCTTTGTTATTGCAGGCTATCCTACTCTACTATTCTAATATACTCCTCACCCTACAAAGTCTCAGACATAAAGGTTACTCTGTGCTGTTAAGAACACTGTGAGTGCTAGCTTTAGATACTATTTCTACTAGCAGTAAGTAAAAGTGTTTTATTTCTAGACCTGTTGACTCTCAAGGTCAAAAATGTCATATCTTTTGTTCTCATTTTTTTAGTAATATGGTTTAAAATGTTTATATATTATTGATTTATTTTTTGTCTTGTGAATATTCTTTGTCATAAAATGTGTTCATTTTCTATTGGATTATTTACTTTATTTTTTGAGGATTTTGAAAGCTTTTTTTACATATAATTATTATTATCTCTGTTATATTTTGTAGTTTGGGCTTCCCTTGTAGCTTAGTTAGTAAAGAATGTGCCTACAATGTGGGAGACCTGGGTTCAATCCCTGGGTTGGGAAGATCCCCTGGAGGAGGGAAAGGCTATCCACTCCAGTATTCTGGCCTGGAGAATTCCATGGACTGTATAGTCCATGGGGTTGAAAAGAGTCAGACACGACTGAGCAACTTTCACTCACTCTGTAGTTTTTGACAATAAGTACTTAATAGTGTATAGTCATTAAGTTGACCAATATCTTCTTTATGGATTCATCTTTTGATTTCATGTTTTATTTTCTTTTTTTTAATTTTATTTTACAATACTGTATTGGTTTTGCCATACATTAATATGATTTCATGTTTTAAAAGTCATCCTTAACCATCTGAATTTTTCCTATTAAAAAATTGTGAGGCTGTATGCACACACTTGCTTTCTGGGCTCTCATGTCACCTTATATTCCAGCATATTAAGCACTGATCTGCAGCACCTTTTTAAAATCAGACAATTTATATTTCTTAGTCACTTTCCTTTTATTTCTAATTAAAGCATTTGGGATCTAAGTGATCTGAGGAATATTTTCCTCTCTGATATTTAACTTTTATTCTGTCAGTATATCTCTCATATCTCTTTAAGTTCTTTGTTTAATTTATTAATGCTCTTACGAATGCTTTGAAGATTTCATTAACATGCTGTTTACCCCTTCAGATGCTATTAGTGATGATGGTCCAATAAAGCAGAGTTAAACTGATCCCCCATTATCTGATTAGCCAGTCTGCACATTCTAACCTGACACCTTCCTATATTATATTCATCCCATGTTTGCTGTATTCGGATATTTAAGATCTACATATTCAGCCAATTTAAATTAATTTAGCTATCAAGATTTCATGAGATGCTGTATCCAGCACTTTACTATGTGCACTATCAAGACACAAAATC
>SJYC01064654.1:0-12660 GCA_006408675.1 Madoqua kirkii | reverse complement strand
TTACCTGATATTAAGCTGAGCTCTGGGGTTGCACAGAGTCGGACACAACTGAAGCTACTTAGCAGCAGCAGCAGCATGGAAGAGAATAGTAAGTCTGCTGAAATAGTTATTTTTAAACATGCTGCTCCCTTATCCAATATATGTTTATTTGTTTTCCAGCCCTAAGAACAGCCCGTTATATGTTGAAGTCGACTGTGAGATGTTCATCATTTCATCAGTGAGGAAAACACAGGACTCACATTCGGAAGAACTGGAGTTGTCTTCACTAGTCTGTTGATTTTTTTAATATTCTACATATAAATTATATATAGATTTGACTTTGACATATTTTACTTAGTGTGATACCCTCCAATTCTATCCATGTTGTTGCAAATGGCAAAATTTCATTCTTTTTTATGGATGAATAGCATTCCATTGTGTATATATGCATTTATATACACACATATACACATACCACATTTTCTTTGACCGTTCATGTGCTGATGAACACTTGAGTTGCTCCCAAATTTGGCTACTATAAATAATGCTGCAATGAACATCAGGGAGACTGTATTTCTTGAATTAGTTGTTTTTGATTTTGGGGGGATACATACTCAGGAATTGTTGGATCATGTTGTAGTTCCATTTTTAGTTTTTTGAGAAACCTCCATACTGCTCTCCACATTGGCTGCACCATTTTACCTTCACATGAACAGCAGATGACTATACTATTTTCTCCCTGGGCTTTCCTTGTATATCAGTTGGCAAAGAATCTGCCTGCAAAGCAGGAGACCTGGCTTCAACCTCTGGGTTGGAATGATCCCCTGGAGAAGGAAATGGCAACCCACTCCAGTATTTTCTCCATATCCTCACTTACATTTGTTATTTGTAGTCTTTTTGATGATAGTCCTTCTGACAGGTATGGGATGGTACCTTGTTGTAGTTTTGATTTGCATTTGCCTGATGCTTAGCTATGTTGAGAAACTTTTTATATCTCTCTTAGCTGTCTGTATGTCTTTGGGAAAATGTCTATTCAAGTCTTAACCCATTTTTAAAATGAGGTTGATTGCCTTTTGATATTGACTTGTATGAGCTATTTGTATATTTTGCATATTAATCCATTATCAGGCATATTATTTGAAATATCTTCTCCCATTCAGTGGGCTGTCTTTTTGTGTTGTCCATGGTTTCCTTTGCAAAAGCTTTTAAGTTTAATTAGGTATCATTTGTTTGCTTTTATTTCTTTTGCTTAAGGAGGCAGATCCAAAAAGTATTGCTACAACTTATGTCAGTGTTCTGCCTATGTTTCCCCATACAACATACTAGTGAACATAGCAAAAAAGCAGCAGACTCATAGATATGACGGACAAACGGTGGTTATCAGTGCTGGGAGTGAAGTGGGAAGGGGCAATAAAGGAATAGGAATTAAGGGGTACACACTGTTATGCATAAAAGAAGTTACAAGGGTACACCTCAGGGAATATAGTCAGTATTTTATAACTATAAATGGAGAGCAACCTTAAAAAATGTGGATCACTATATTGCACACTTGTAACATATATTATACATCAACTACAATAAAAAAGAAAAAAAAGAAGAACTGGGGTATGGCCTGGATTCTTCCACAAATCATCTCGTGTTGTTGGTGATATCTTTGCTTCCTGGGCCTCAATTTCCATATCTTTAAGAAAAGTGGTCATACTATATTCCTATGATTAATAATAAAATAACTTTATTCTACAAAGCTTGTTCCAATTCTGAAGATAACTTCGTTGGCTTAAAAGTCTTCAATCTCTTCTTCCCCTAATTTTCCAATATTTTTAACACATGCCAGAATCTAGCCTATTCTGACACTCTTTTAAAAGTTTATGCTATTTCTAAACCTTCCTGATTAGCAGGCTTCCTGGTCACCTTTCACACACATTGTTCTAGTCGATCTTGTTTCCCTAACATTTTCTAAATTTCCAACGTGACACTAGACCTTGTTGCAAGGCTCAAACATCTGCTTCTGGTCAGCAGGATGAGACTTTGGGCTACAGGTCTCCTGGTCCTTGTTCTTCACTCTCAGGGCGACTACATTTAACATTGCTAATTAGGGAGATTTCCCAGTGACTGGTGGACAACAGTAATTCCTGTAGTAAAGTTGCACCACACAATAAGCACAAACTAGTAAACATTATCTTTTCCAAAGAGAATGCTGTGGCCCCATGGCCTTGACCTGGTGGTCATGTTAAATCACTGACAAGACAAAGTAGTAAAACTCACACCACAGTTGGCCAACCCATGTTAGGAAACTCAAGTGTAAAAGCAGAGGGCTGGATGATCATTCCCACCTTGAAAATAAAAGTCACAGGCAGCTATATCATACAGCATATTAAAATATTAATTATTTTCTGTCTATAGTCTTAGCATATGAAACAAATTGCCTAGAATAATTTAAATATGCTTTATATTTAAAGAGATATAACATTTTATTGCTTGTCAGTATTGCTCTATTAAATTTCAAAACAAGCTTTTGTTTCCCTAGAAGGACAAACTTGGAAGATGGTACATGTGTCCATCAGGAAAAAAAATGGCATGTATATTATCTTGACCATGCTGCTAAGTCACTTCAGTCGTGTCTGACTCTGTGTGACCCCATAGACGGCAGCCCACCAGGCTCCCCCATTCCTGGGATTCTCCAGGCAAGAACACTGGAGTGGGTTGCCATTTCCTTCTCCAATGCATGAAAGTGAAAAGTGAAAGTGAAGTTGCTCAGTTGCGTCCGACCCTCAGCGACCCCATGGACTGCAGCCTTCCAGGCTCCTACTTCTATGGGCTTTTCCAAGCAAGAGTACTGGAGTGGGGTGCCATTGCCTTCTTTATACCTTGACCATACTGCTATTCAAACTTAAAACTAATCACTAATACCATATTAATTTTCTCTACAAGCTTATTTTACTTTCATCATGAATTAATGGAAATTAGCATGTTGGTAGAATTTAATTAAATCTGCCAGATAGTTCATACTATAGTTTCACACAATCTAAATTTTTAGTTTGTTTAGAAAAAATTTGAATCTGAAAATCATTTTTAACACAGGCACTGATTAAAGCAGGATCTTTGTGATGACTATAGATATTATTCATTAAGTTTTAATGCAAGAACCCTTTAGAATAGAGATTTCAGAGTTTATACTTTTAACTCAAAATGGGACTAAATTTAATATTAAATTAACAGGTTATTTGTTGTTTAATCGTGTAAAGTTCCAGTAAAAATCATGATTCTTGGAACCTTAAAATATACTTAACAGTGTTTTGAAAGGTAGAAATCTTATTTTCCTTCATGGGCTCTTAGAAATTATTGTTGAATGAGTTTGTGAATCTAAATAAAACTTTTTCTCCTTACTAGAGGAGTTACCCTCCATCTGGCTACCTTCCCACTCAGGTAATTACACCAGGCCTTTCAAAATTACCACCGAAGTTCTAATTAGACACAATCTTCTCTGCTTCCTGTTGTAAACTGCTGCTTTGAGTCTCTCTCTGAAGTGTGTTTCAAATCCATGCCCACACCCCATCTTCCTGACTATTCTGTGACTTTGCTAATTAATTCTCAAAATAACACTATGTGCTCTGAAGGGAGGTCATGGACTTGCAATATTTTATCACCAGCTTCACCACTGACATTGCACAATGTTCTCTGAAGTTAAAGAAAGTGAAGTTGAGATGGAAACAATAAACATTCAATGACAACTGTGGAGAATATCATTAGTGATATTGCTTATTTTCCCCTGAGTGACTCTCTAGCACCTGTGAGGCCCTCTAGAAGGAGAAGCATTGAACCAGATGCTGAATCATGTTGCAAGTGTGAATGATTATGTTATTAACAGTTCACTGTATAAGGTAACACCTGCAGCAATGAATCATCTTAATAGACTATTTTTTAAATGGTCTCCATGAAGCACCTAAACTAAGAGAATTTTCCTTGAAAAGTGAAAAGGTAAAGAAAAATCATGAAGTATGTGCATTCTCAAATCTAAAATAAATTTACTGCAATTTTTTGTCATGAAGTTTATTCAGCTATAGGTCACATTATGCAGGAAGCTTATATAAAACTTTCTGGAAACGCATAAAATCTGGGAATGTTAACATGTAATTCCATTGTTGAAGCTGTTTGAAAATCATCACCTAGATACAGATATCTTTTATACGTATTGGTATACGTCTTAGACAATGACTTTAAAGCAACCGCAGTGAAGAATATATATGTATATAAATAATTGAAGATCTTCAGTCTTTCCTAATTAGTAAAAAGTTTTGCAAATAGAGTCATGCTTTATGTGTCTGACAGCCTAAAGAAATATTATTCTGCAAAATTCCATGTGTCCGTTAAGAAAAACTGAGGGAAACTGCATCAGAATAAGCTCTCATTGAAATTGTAACTTTTTGAGATTTTTAGAAATGGTTTAAATTATAGGGTTGAGCTAGGTCAGAACAAGAATTCTTTTTTTACTTCTCTATTTTTGGTAATTGGCTACGATTTGCATTGTTTTCAACTACTTTTTAATAAATTCCAAGCTTTGGACACTGAGCATTTCTATATAACATTTCTGACAGAATTAAACAGACACGCTACAGAAGGAGGTAATTCAGCAATTTAAACTCTTTTACAGGGATAATGAAGTGAGAGTTTCTGGAAAAAATATCTGATGGATTATTTCTTTTCCAGAAATCTCCTGTTGCTTAGAGAAAGATTTAAAATGTTAGAGGCTGATTTTTTCATTCAAGTATGTGATTATTTTTCTTCCTTTTGGTGGGGAAACACTAATGAACTATTCCTTAGTCTCAAATGTGGTCAGTGTAGGATTAAAGCAAGACAAGGTCAAAAGTGGTCATCCGACAAGAATAAAGTTGTACTTTACAGATGTAGGTTCTGAGAGGCTGGTGTTGAGTATCACGATGTTGTTACCAACTACAATCTGGTCAAGGAAGTAAGTCCATGGAAAGTAAAAGGGGCAAAAGCTTGTAAGCCATGTTTTGCTGTCATCAAATGTTGGGAAGTTTGTTCTACTTTCTTCTTCTGCCTTCAGAGCCCAAGATTCCAAAACCAGAACAAGAACTGGGCGGTTACTCTTGGTGATGTGGAACACTCCTTACAAATATTTTCATTATAAAATTTATAACCTAACATTTAGGTATGAGATTGGCACTCTGAATGCCACTTCCCAAAGTTTCTTCACTTGGGATCAAGGCAAATAATTTAAAAAAATAAGAAAAAGAAAACTATTTGAAGAAAAGAGATGTGATTGTAATGAATTAAATGCTTCCTAGTACTTACATCAAGCAGGTTTTTAACACGATATTAAAATATCTGGGCCGTTAAGGATACCTTATTTTCATGGAGAAGGCACTCATCTTCTTGGGAGGCAATGTGCTGTACTGGAAAGAAAAAAATTTGGAGGCTCATGGAACTGAATTCCCATCCTAGCTCATATATTTAATAGCTCCATGAACTTGGGCAGTTACTTCTTTGTTGTAGTCTTCTCATTTTAAAAACACCTAGCAATGTCTTTTGAGGGCTGGACTCGATGATGGAAAGGCCCTAACAGAATGCCTATGGCATTGTGGCAGTCAGGAATGACAACAACATAGTTTTCTCTTCATTAAAATTGAATTATTCTACCTCCTTGCTTGAATTGACTTCACTGAGTAATGTCAGCAAGACATTCATACTTCTGCATAACTCATCTTAGTGATGGTATCTCACATATATTTAAAATGTAACAGTCTTTCAACTAACAATCCTTTTCAATTAATAACTGAGCTTCCCTGACTTGCTGTTTTACATTTCAGCTTTCTTCTTCTGATGTTGGTATATAATCTTTAACAATGATGCTCTAGATGGTTTTCCTAGATGAATGGTCTTCCTAGATGATAATTTTTATGAAAGAAAAAATTGTGCTGATGTTTATACCACTTAGCATGATGCAGTTAATGAACACTTGGTGAAAGTGAGTATATAAGTATATAAGTGAAGGAAGGCATAAAAAGTTCTTCTTATTACCATACAGTATATTAGTCTATTAACTTGGGCTTCCCAGTTACCTCAGTGGTAAAGAATCCACATGCCAACACAGGAGATGCAGGAGATATGGGTTTGATCCCTGGGTTGGCAAGATCCCCTGGAGAAGGGAATGGCAACCCACTTCAGTATTCTTGCCTGAAAAATTCCATGAAAGAGAAGCCTGGAAGGCTAATTCCATGGTGTCACAGAGTTGGACATGACTGATCACACACACGCACATTATTAGCCTAAGAATGTGGTTCATTGATATCCATTAGGCAAAATTATATTATAATAATGATACATTATTAGATCAAAATTAATTTTCATGACAGTAGGAAGAAGTGAACTTCTAAATTCTAAAGTAATTCTAAATTACCTTCTGTTAATATCATTAAAATTTTTAAATATACATGAAAGTAGAGGAAATAGTATAAAACCTCCAAGAACTCAACATTCAGCTTCAGGAGTCATTAGCTTCCAAAAGATTTTGTTTTATCTATTCGTACTTTAAATCTTGAAACACAAAACTCTCATGGGATAACTCTCTCTACCCAGGTTGTACAGGTATAAGCTTCGCTCTTAAATTATAGACTCAGAAGGGTCCAGTCAACTTGAACATGAATTGAAAGGTTCAAAGACATGAAATTCAGATCACTATGAACTACAGTAATAGATCACAATTTTAAAGATGACAAAATAATCATATTAAAATCATTAAAGACATAAATTAAGGAATCAAGAAAATCAAGTTGCAGGAATCAACCATTCTAAGCTTCAGAATAAAATCAAGAAAGACAAGAAATGGCTCTGAGGGAAATGGAGCCTATGAATAAGGCAATAGTGATCATGACCGAATTTTCAAAAATTAATGAACAAAATCTGTATAAGTACAGTGGGAAAAAAGAAGTACAATAAGTTACATAGAATAAGTAAAAATAAACCCACATCCATTTAACCAAGATTTCTGAACATTAATGACAGAGACAATTATAAATACAGTGAGAGCAAAAAGATAATTTTCAAAGGAATGTAAATTATTGAAAGACATTTCTCAGCAACCATAAGGAAGCCAAGTAAATAGAATTCTTTCTTTTCTGATCCAAGGGAAAGTAATTGTCAGCCTGGAATGTCCAGCTAAACCATTATTTGAGAGAGGGTGAAATAAGGATATTTTCACATAAACACAGAGGAAATATACTCAAACCTTGCTCAAAGAGCTACTACTATACCATTTAATCCAGAAAGAGTAAATGTAAACTCAAAGTGGTGTGTGATACAAGAAAGAATAGTAACATAACGAAAAATGATAAACATTCTGATAAACCTGAATTAGCAGTGACTGTATAAAATAATAATAATTGGGGGATAAAATAAAGCTAAAATAATGAAAATAAAGCTAAACATAATGAAAAATATTTAAATGTCAGGAGAAAAGTAATTACCATTGAAGTGTTTAAGACATCATCGTTCTGAGAAGGGCTGTGATAGTATCTTCTGTTTGCTCCACGTGATGGCCTTTCCACTTTTCTACCTATCGTTGGCCTTCAAAGGCTGATTTGAATATATTATATTACATCGTTAGGTGGCTCAGAGGTTAAAGCATCTGCCTCCAATGCAAGAGACCCGGGTTTGATCCCTGGGTCGGGAAGATCCCCTGGAGAAGGAAATGGTAACCCACTCCAGTATTCTTGCCTGGAGAATCCCATGGACAGAGGAGCCTGGCAGGCTACAGTCCACGGGGTCGCAAAGAGTCGGACACGACTGAGCGACTCCTTCACTTCACTTCACTTCATAATCCTAATTCTTCTGGCCTTTGGTTGGGTTCAGTCAATTGGTAGTCCTGGCAGAAGATCAGAGGGAGAGAAAAAGGAAGGTCAAGTACACTTATTTCCCTCTTCTCTTCCTAAGAGCTCACCTATGACTGACTGTATCTTTCAATAAGATCACTACTGGATTCAAGGAAAGAGATGCTTCCAGTTTCCTATCAATTTTCTCTCTTTGTTTTGAGACTAGAAATAATGATATTTCCAGTACTACTTGAGCCAAATTCTTTCAGTCTCTAAGGAGAATCCCAGGACCGTTCTTATCTTTGTAAATAGCCTCTTGATGAATCAGCCTTCTTCACATTAACTTAGTTTGAAAATTGTTGTTTTCCTTTTGAACTTCAACAGATACATAAGGCAACTATATTGATTAAGTTATACCTTGCAAAGTTAAAGATGAAAAACTAAATGGTAGCAATAAAAAGAAAGAGGATGATCAACCTGCAAAGAAAAGGAAAACAAAGCAGATTAAAAGATAAAACTCAGTCCAATAAAATGCTGGAAAAGAGAGGCAAAAAATATAAGCAAAAATTTCAGAATAACATTGTAGAAAATAAGCAAGAATCTCAGAGCCAGTCATGGTGGACTAGCCTATACTAGACTCATTGTTTATAGATGAAAATTATAAGAACTGAGTAAAAAACAAACACAAAGAAAACCTGCCACAACATAACAAAGAAAACCCTTATTCTTTGAAGACTTTACAGAATATCCAAAGTTGGCAGAAACTGTAGGAAATATAGTTATGAAAGAAGGGACAGTAACTACGTGACCTCCATGTTTACCTAGGCTCCCTTTTGAGGGTACTTCCCAATTCTCTGTGGGTCAGGAAGGCATCAGAATGGCAGCGATCCAAAAGTCTACAAGCAATAAATGCTGGAGAGGGTGAGGAGAAAAAGGAACCCTCTTACACTGTTGGTGGGAATGCAAACTAGTACAGCCACTATGGAGAACAGTGTGGAGATTCCTTAAAAAACTGGAAATAGAACTGCCTTATGACCCAGCAATCCCACTGCTGGGCATACACACTGAGGAAACCAGAATTGAAAGAGACGTGTGTACCCCAATGTTCATCGCAGCACTGTTTATAATAGCCAGGACATGGAAACAACCTAGATGTCCATCAGCAGATGAATGGATAAGAAAGCTGTGGTACATATACACAATAGAGTATTACTCAGCCATTAAAGAGAATACATTTGAATCCGTTCTGATGAGGTAGATGAAACTGGAACCTATTATACAGAGTGAAGTAAGCCAGAAAGAAAAACACCAATACAGTATACTAACACATATATATGGAATTTAGAAAGATGGTAATGATATCCCTCTATGCGAGACAGCAAAAGAGACACAGATGTACAGAATGGACTTTTAGACTCTGTGGGAGAGGGAGAGGGTGGGATGATTTGGGAGAATGGCATTGAAACCTGTATACTATCAGGTAAGAAACGAATCGTTAGTCTATGTTCGATACAGGATACAGGATGCTTGGGGCTGGTGCACAGGGATGATCCAGAGAGATGATATGGGGTGGCGGTGAGAGCGGGGTTCAGGATTGGGAACTCATGTACGCCCATGGCTGATTCATGTCAATGTATGGCAAAACCAATACAGTATTGTAAAGCAAAATAAATTAAAAATAAAAACTGAAAAACAAACAAACAAACAACAACAACAAAAACTTCAGGAATTTGGGGCTGCCACAGAGTCTGGAAATAAACAGGGAGAAAACCATGGAAAGGAGAGAATCACAGGAGAGAGATTTTAAAAAGCTGCATACAAATGCCCTCAGAAACCGTGTTAGGGCCAACTGCAGGAACTGAATGGAAAACATTATCTGAGAGGTTAAAGGGACTAAAGAGAGCAGCGAGGGAGACAGCTTCAAATTCAAGTCCCAATGACCATCGCAATCCTTTCCAGCTTTTTACTGGGGTTCCAAAAGGCCATGCACTAGAAATAAGGCAAAATTAGAATACATAAACTATTTTAAATCCTTTATAGCAAGATCTGCAAACTATGTCTGTTTTTGTAAAAAAGGTTTTATTGGATCACAGTGGCACGCAGCCACTGTGTATATGTTGCCGATGGCTACTCTGGGGCTACCCTGATGGATTAGAGGGTAAACTTTCATGCTGCAACAGCAGAACTGAGTACCTGTAGCTTCTTCCTCACAATAAACCTAAAAGATTTGCTATCTGAATGTTTTATGACCACGTGTGTGTGTTTGTGTGGGTGTGTGGGTATGTGTGTGCACACACTCAGTCACTCAGTTGTGTTCAACTCATTGCCACGCCATGAACTGGGACCCACCAGGCTCTTCTGTCCATGAGATTTTCTGGGCAAGAATACCGGAGTGGGTTGCCATTTCCTCCTCCAGGGGATCTTCCAGATGAAAGCTAACCGATCCACTGGGCTACATTTACCTGAAAAGGAATTACTTGCACTGCAAGAAAATAGCATCTGCTAGAGCCTGCTTAAGCCGAAGCTCCTATACTCTGGGCACCTGATGTGAAGAGCCAACTCATTGGAAAAGACCCTGATGCTGGGGAAAATTGAAGGCAGGACGAGAAGGGAATGATAGAGGAAGAGACAGTTGGATGGCATCACTGAATCAATGGACATGAGCTTGAGCAAGCTCTGGGAGATGGTGAAAGACAGGGAAGCCTGGCACGCTGCAGTCCTTAGGGTTGCAAAGAGTTGGATATGATTGAGTGACTAAACAGCAAAGAGCCTTGACGATTTTTCATGCATGTTGAGGCACACTAAAACAGTGCACACTGACTGGAAATCAAGAACAATTTACAATGGAAACAAATACTGTTTTTGTCATGGTTTAGATATTCAAAGTTGAAGTACTTAATCCTTAAAATTATTTTATTTTGCAGTATTATATAGACAAAAATTTGCAAAAATAGTATATCCGTTTTTTTTGTTTTCTTCACTCGTTTTCTTCAATGTTACCATCTCATCTGGCATAATCACTGTATAATTTTTGAAACAAAAAATTAGCATTAAAGTAATATTACTAACCCTGGACCTTATTTGAATTTCATTAACTGTTTCACTAATTTTTGATTCAGGATCCAATCCAGGACTCCACATTGCATTTATTTTTCATGTCTCCTTAATTTCTTCTAATCAAGAGTATAATTTTCAGTATTTTTGCCTTTTATGACCTTGATACTTTTGAAGTATACCGGCTAGACTATTTTGTAAAACGTTCCCCAGTTCATGTTTGTATAATATCTTCTCATGATTAGATTGAGGTCATATTTTTTAGACAGTAATATCACTGAAGTTGTTTTACACCCTTTTCTGTGAATAATATTAGTATGCACATGATGTCAATATGCCTTATTACTGCTGATGTAAACTTTGCTTGATTAAAGAAGTGCCTGCCAGATTTCTCTACTGTAAAGTTTTTATTTTCCCTTTGTAATTAATAAGTATCATGTGGGGAAATACTTTGAGACCAAGCAAACATCTTGATTCTCATTAGACTTTCACCTACAAATCTCATCAGCCATTGATGATTTTTATCTACAAAAATTATTATTGTTTTGTTTGCCAAACTGGGATTTAATTTTTCATGTCTCCTTAATTCTTCTAATCAAGAGTATAATTTTCAGTATTTTTGCCTTTTATGACCTTGATACTTTTGAAGTATACCGGCTAGACTATTTTGTAAAACGTTCCCCAGTTCATGTTTGTATAATATCTTCTCATGATTAGATTGAGGTCATATTTTTTAGACAGTAATATCACTGAAGTTGTTTTACACCCTTTTCTGTGAATAATATTAGTATGCACATGATGTCAATATGCCTTATTACTGCTGATGTAAACTTTGCTTGATTAAAGAAGTGCCTGCCAGATTTCTCTACTGTAAAGTTTTTATTTTCCCTTTGTAATTAATAAGTATCATGTGGGGAAATACTTTGAGACCAAGCAAACATCTTGATTCTCATTAGACTTTCACCTACAAATCTCATCAGCCATTGATGATTTTTATCTACAAAAATTATTATTGTTTTGTTTGCCAAACTGGGATTTTATTTCTATTGCAATCATTCCTTCTGCACTAATTAACTGGAATTTTACTGCTTGGAACAGTTGTCCATTTCATCATTTATTTCTTGATTTAATGATTTATGTATATCAGTATGAACTCATGGATATGTATTTTATTTTATGAGTTATAATTCATCACTATCATTATTATTTTGTTGCAGGAATTGTCTCACATTTATCCACTGGCAGCTATAGTGACATTTTAACATGCTTGGAAATTTTTTGAACACTTTCTTACCTTCTGGTCCATAAGCTATTGCAAGATCATCTAAATCCAGGGAAAGATAAAATATCTAATTAAGAGACAACAATATTAAAATTCAGATCAGAGTTTAAAAGACACGTAGAATATGGACAAGTGACTTAAAATTTATGGAACTGGAATTCCAGAAGGAGAACACAGGAAATGGAGCAGAAGAAATATTTAAAACAATAATGGTGGAGAATTTCCTAAAACCAATTACAGAAATCAACCCACAAATTCAAAAAAGTCAGGGAAACCTAAGCAATATAATTAGAAAGAGAATTACACTTAGACACATCATAGACAAATTACTAAAAACCAAATACACAACAAAAATATAAAAGTATTAAAAAAGATATATTACTTTTCAATCAACAAAAATTAATGTCAAATTCACAACAGAAACAATGAAAACCATTTCACAATGGGATGACATTTAAGGCAAGTATTGACAAATTTAAAAATATTGACATATTTTAATATGTTCTGTGATAC
>SJYC01064651.1:0-13787 GCA_006408675.1 Madoqua kirkii | reverse complement strand
GAAAGTGAAGAACATGAAGTAAATCAGTCTCCCACACTTCCCAATATACTAAAAAACACTATATATATGAATCAAAGGAGAACACTAAAAATTGTTAAGAAATCCATAAAAAGATATGAAAAGAGAAACAGAAGACTGAAAAATAAAAGAAACAAACAAATGAAGCATAATAAAGTGCTAGACTTTAGTCATAATGTTATCAATAATTACCTTAAATGTAAATAGTTTAAATACACTGATTAAAACACAGACATTGGTAGACTGGATAAAATTGTGATTCCAACAATATTCTGACCACAAGAAACTCGATTCAAATACAGTAACTTAGGTAAATTGTAACTTAAAGGGTAGAACTAGATGGACCATGAAAATATTATTTTCTAAAAAGTAGGAGTGTGTATTTGAACATTAGCAAAGAAAATAAAAATACTAAAGAGAGAGATATAACATAACAACTAAAAAATTGATCTGCCATGAAGTCATAATGACCCTAACTGCATACACAAGACAGCACAACCAAATTACATGAAGCAAAAAACAACTAGATCTTTACTTCCTTTCTTTCAATATTGGCAACGTTTATTCTAATGTTTACAAAGAAGTAACTAGGTTCTGCTGCCTGGAAATTTAAACTTATGCCCATTAAGAAATGAACAATGAAAAAAGACAAAAATATAATGCCTCATATATATATGATTTCATATATATATTTTGTAACTTCAGAAGGATCTTTTAAGAACCCATAATCTGATGTTCAGCAATTCCTTCATTCTACTACAATATTTTATTTTCTGTTAAATTTAAAGTTAAAATAAAACTCTGTAACTTTTAAATGTTAACAGTGATTTTGTTTTTCAATTGATATTTATCTGGGTATCCAGGCATTGTTGATGGTAAGAGTTTGTTTTGTTTAATGAACAAAACAGATAAAAACACTAGGAGAGTTGCATTCCAGTAGGAAGAGATAATAAGCTAAATTAACCAGGTGTAATAAGAGCAAGATTAGTATGGCAGATAATAATACAAAGGAGGAAAAAAAAAGTCAGGGATGAGAAATAAATAATGAGTATCAAGGATATGGGTTCAGGTTTTAGTTAGGACATCCTGGAAGACCTCCTGAGAAGAACTTTTTCTGTAGATCTTTTTCTTGTTTTGTGTTTCCTACCTAAAGAAGTTCCTTCACCATTTGTTATAAAGCTGGTTTGGTGGTGCTGTATTCTCTTCAACTTTTGATTGTAAGGAAAGCTTTTGATTTTTCCATTAAGTCTGAAGGAGAGTCTCACTGGGTAGAGTTTTTATTTTTATTTTTACTTTTACTTTATTTTGCTTTACAATACTGTATTGGTTTTGCCATACATTGACGTGCATCAGCCATGGGTGTACATGAGTTCCCAATCCTGAACCCCCTTCCCACCTCCCACCCCATATCATCTCTCTGGATCATCCCCGTGCAGTAGAGTATTCTTGATGATAGGTTCTTCCTTTCATCACTTTAAACATATCATGCCATTCATTCTCTTCTGGCTTGTAGAGTTTATGTTAAGAAATCAGCTAATAATCTGATGGGAGTTCCCTTGTGTGTTGTCGTTTTTCCCTTGTTGCTTTTAATATTTTATCTTGTCTTTAATTTTTCTCAGTTTGATTACTATGTGTCTTGGTATATTCGTCCTTGGATTTTTCCTGACTGAGACTCTCTGTGCTTCCTGGACTTGGTTGACTATTTCCTTTCCCATGTTCAAGAAGCTTTCAGCTATTATCTCTTCAAATATTTTCTCAAGTCCTTTCTCTCTCTCTCTTCTCCTTCTGGGACCCCTATAATGTGAATGTTGGTGTATTTAATGTTGCCCTAGAAGAGTCTTAGGCTATCATCATTTTTTTCATTCCTTTTTCTATATTCTGTTCTGTGACAGTGATTTCTACCATTCTGCCCTCCTGGCCATTTATCTGATCTTCTGCCTCAGTAATTCTGCTGTTGATTCCTTCTAGTGTATTATTCACCCCTGTTTGTTTGTTCATTAGCTCTTGTAGGTCTTTGGTAAACATTTCTTGCATCTTCTCCATTGTTTTCCCGAGATCCTGGATCATCTTCACTATCATTATTCTGAATTATTTTGGGAGAAAGTTGTTTATCTCCACTTCATTTAGTTTTTTTTCTGGGAAGTTGTCTTGTCCCTTCATCTGGCACATAAGTTTCTGCTTTTTCATCCTGAGTAATTTTCTGTAATGTGGTTTTTGTTCTAGCTACTGTGGGACTGTGGTTCTTCTGCTTCTTCTGTTTGCCCTCTGATAGAGGAGGCTAAGAAGCTGGTGTAAGCTTCCCGATGGGAGGGACTGGTGATAGGAAAAACTGGATCTTGCTCTGATGGGCAGGGCCTTGCTCAGTAAAGTTTTAATCAAATTATTTGCTGATGAGTGAGATTGTGCTCTCTCCCTGGGGTCTACAGGGCTCTATGGTAGGGTCAGTGGTGACCTCCAAGAGGCCTTACACTGATGGGGACCTTCCAGGACCACTGCTTCCACTGCTCCAGTCCCTGTGGTGAGCCACTGCTAACCCACATCTCCACAGGAGACCCCCCAACACTAACAGGTAGTTTTGGTTCAATCTCTTGTGAGGCCACATCTCCTTTCCTCTGGGTCTTGGGCATGCAAGATTTTGTGCCCTCCAAGACTGAAGTCCCTGTTTCCCCCAGTCCTGTAGAAGACCTATAATCAAATCCCGCCAGCCTTCAAGGTCAAATTCTCTGGGGATTCCCAGTCCTTTTGTGTGGTCCCCAGGGTAGGAAGCCTGACATGGGGTTCAGAACCATCACAATAGTGGGAAATCTCTTTGGTATTATATTTCTCCAGTTTGTGGGTCACCCACCTGGTGGATATGGGATTTGATTTTATCATGATTATGCCCCTACCATCTTGTTGCAGTTTCTTCTTTGTCTTTGGACATGGTATATTCCTTTTTGATGGGTTTCAGCATCCTCCTGTCGATGGTTTTTCAATGGCTAGATGCAGTTTTGGTGTATTCATAGGAGAAGATGAGCGCACATCCTTCTACCCTACCATCTTGAACTGGAGGCGAAAAACTACTAGATCTTGAAAGTGAAATGGGAAAAGCTGGAATTACATCTTAGAACTTTAGCAAGCTTTACGCAGCAATTAATATGCTGCTAGACAGAAAAACAGCATGAATACAGTAAAACCAACCAACATAATCTAAATGACATTTATAAACCATTCCACTCAACAAGAGCAGAACAGACATCTTTTCAAGCACCTATAAGACAGCTACAAAAATAGACCACATTGGGCCATAAAACAATCCTCAACAAATTTTTTAAGACTAATATTATACATAATGTGTTCTTTAAACAGAATGAAATCAAATGAGAAATCAATAAGAGAAAGACAAGAGAAAAATATCTAAAGGCTTAAAAGTGAAACAATACACTTCCAAATAATCCATTGGACAAGGAGAAAATCTCAAAGGAAATTCAAAAATACATATAACTAAATAAAATAAAAGTACATCATATTCAAATTTGTGGGATGCAGCTAAAATAGTGGTTACAGCAAAATTTGTAGTATTGGAAATATAGTGCCCATCAATGGATAAATGGGTAAAAAAAAAGAGGCAGAAAAAAAAAATATATATATATAATGGAATATTATTCAATCATGAGAGACAAGGATATCCCGCCATTTGTGACAACATAGATGGAAATTGAGGGTGTGATGCTAAGTGATAAATCAGACAAAGAAAAATACATATTGTATGATATCACTTACATGTATAATCTAAGAAAAATCAAACTCATAAAAACAGAGAGTAAAATAATAGCTACCAGGGGACAGTGGGTAGGGGATAAGATAGTTGCTGTTTAAGGGTACAAATTTGTAATGAACTAGTGCTGTAAATAAGCCCTGGAAATGCACAGTGTAGTGAACATAGACAACGCTGTATATAATACAATTGTATAGCACAGGGAACTTTACTCAGTATTATGAAAGTGAAAGTGAAAGTTTCTCAGTCTTGTCTGACTCTTTGCAACCCCATGGACCATATAGTCCATGGAATTCTCCAGGTCAGAATATAGGAGAAGGTAGCCTTTCCTTCTCCAGGGTATCTTCCTAACCCAGGTACTGAACCCAGGTCTCTCACATTGCAGGCAGATTCTTACCAGCTGAGCCACAAGGGAAGCCCAAGAATACTGGAGTGGGTAGCTTATTCCTTCTCCAGTGGATCTTCCTGACCCAGGAATCGAACTGGGGTCTCCTGCATTGCAGGTATATTTTTTACCAACTAAGATATCAGGGAAGCCTGCTCAATATTATGTAACAAACTAAATGGGAAAAGAATTTGAAAAATAATAGATACATGTATATGTATAATGAATCACTTTGCTATACACCTGAAACCAACACAACCTTGTTAATCAACTAAGCTCCAATATAAAATAAAAGTTTTAAAAAACAAAATAAAATATATTTTATTATATTACGAAAATGACCTGAGGCAAAAGACCTATATTCTGAAAAATATAAGGCACTGATGAAAGATATCAAAGATGACACTAGTAGATGGAAAGATATATCATGTCCTTGGATTGGAATAATTAATATTTTCAAAATTACTATGCTACTCAAGGCATCTACAGATTCAATGCAATCCTTATCAAATTATAAATGGCATTTTCTCCAGAACTAGAACAACAAAAAATTTTAATTTGTATGGAAACACAAAAGATCCTGAATACCCAAGGCAACCTTAGTAAATTAAAATGGAACTGAGAGAATCAGGCTCCCTGAGTTCAGGTTATACTCTGAAGCTACAGTCATCAAAACAGTATGGTACTGGCACAAAAACAGAAATATGGATCAATGGAGCAGAATGGAAAACCCAGAGATAAACCCATGCACCTAAGGTCAATTAATCTACAGCAAAGGATAAAATAAAACTATACAGTGGAGAAAAACCAGTCTCTTCCATAAACATTGTTGGGAACACTAGACAGCTACATTCAAAAGAATGAAATTAGAACATTCTTTAACATCATACACAAAAATAAACTTAAAATGGATTAAAGACCTCAGAGTAAGACTCAATAGTATAAAACTCTTAGAGGAAAACATAGGCAAAACACACTTTGACATAATCACAGCAGTATCTTTTTTGATCTATCTCCTAGAGTAATGGAAATAAAAACAAAAATAAACAAATGGGACCTAGTTAAACTCAAAAGCATTTGCACAGCAAAGGAAACCATACACAAAATGAAAAGACAACCCACAGGATGGAGAACATACTTGCAAATGATGTGAACAACAAGGGATTAATCTCCAAAATAAGCTCATGTAGCTCAATATTGAAAACACAAACAACCCAATCAAACAATGGGCCAAGGACCTAAAAAAATATTTCTCCAAAGAACACATATAGATGGCCAACAAGCACATGAAAAGATACTCATTGTCACTAATTATTAGAGAAATGCAAATCAAAACTACAATAAGGTACCACCTGACACTGGTCAGAACGGCCATTGTTTACAAGTCTACAAATAACAAACACTATGGCAACCCACTCCAGTATTCTTGCCTGGAGAATCCCAATGATAGGGGAGCCTGGTGGGCTGCCATCTATGGGGTCGCACAGAGTCAGACATGACTGAAGCGACTTAGAAGCAGCAGCAGCAGCAGCAGCAGCAGCAGCAGCAGCAGAGGTTGTGTAGAGAGAAGGGAACCAACTCTCTTACACTGTTGGTTGGAATGTAAATTGGTACAACAACTATGGAGAACAGTATGGAAGTTCCTTTAAATGCTAAAAATAGAGCTACCATATAATAGCTTCTGGAGAAATCCCAGGAGCTGGAAAAAACCATGGTTCAAACAATACAGGATACAGGATGCTTGGGGCTGGTGTACGGGAGGATCCGGGGAGATGGTGTGGAGTGGGAGCTGGGAGGGGGCTTTGGCATTGGGAGATCGTGTACACTTGTGGCTGATTCATGTCAATGTATGGCAAAACCAATACAGTATTGTAAAATAGAATAAAGTATTTTAAAAAATAAGGATATATGCATTGCAATGTTTATTGCAACACTGTTTACGATAGCCAAGACATGGAAGCAACCTAAATGTCTATGGATAGATGAATGGATAAAGAAGATGTGGTACACAACAAATGCTGGAGAGAGTGTGGAGAAAAGGGAACCCTCCTACAGTGTTGGTAGGAATATAAACTGGTATGACCCCATGGGGAACGGTATGGAGGTTCCTTAAAAAACTAAAAATAGAACTACCATATGTCCCTGCAGTCTGACTCCTAGGCATAAATCTGGAGAAAAACATAACCCAAAAGGTTACATGCACCACAATGGTTATTGCAGCACTGTTTACAATAGCCAAGACATGGAAACAGCCTAAATGTCCATCAACAGAGGAATGGATAAAAGTTTGTTACATATATACAATAGAATATTGCTGTTGTTTGGTCGCTAAGTTGTGTCCAGCTCTTTGCTCTCTCTTGGGCTGCAGCACACCAAGCTTCCCTGTCACTGTCTCCCAAAGTTTGCTCAGATTCAAGTCCATTGAGTCGGTGATGCTATCTAACCATTACTCAGCCATTAAAAAGAATTAAATAATTCCATCTGCAGCTATATGGATGGACCTACATTTTTAATCAGCTATACCTCAATGCAAAATAAAAAGTTTAAAGTTTGGATTTTAAAAATGTGGTATGTATACACCGTGGACTATTACTCAGCCATGAAAAAAGAATGAAAAACCTAAATGTCTATGGATAGATGAATGGATAAAGAAGATGTGGTACACAACAAATGCTGGAGAGAGTGTGGAGAAAAGGGAACCCTCCTACAGTGTTGGTAGGAATATAAACTGGTATGACCCCATGGGGAACGGTATGGGGTTCCTTAAAAAACTAAAAATAGAACTACCATATGTCCCTGCAGTCTGACTCCTAGGCATAAATCTGGAGAAAAACATAACCCAAAAGGTTACATGCACCACAATGGTTATTGCAGCACTGTTTACAATAGCCAAGACATGGAAACAGCCTAAATGTCCATCAACAGAGGAATGGATAAAAGTTTGTTACATATATACAATAGAATATTGCTGTTGTTTGGTCGCTAAGTTGTGTCCAGCTCTTTGCTCTCTCTTGGGCTGCAGCACACCAAGCTTCCCTGTCACTGTCTCCCAAAGTTTGCTCAGATTCAAGTCCATTGAGTCGGTGATGCTATCTAACCATTACTCAGCCATTAAAAAGAATTAAATAATTCCATCTGCAGCTATATGGATGGACCTACATTTTTAATCAGCTATACCTCAATGCAAAATAAAAAGTTTAAAGTTTGGATTTTAAAAATGTGGTATGTATACACCGTGGACTATTACTCAGCCATGAAAAAAGAATGAAACAATGCCATTTGCAGCAATATGGATAGACCCAGAAACCACCATACTAAGGGAAGTAAGTCAGACAAAGTAAGAAAAATATATGATATTGCTTATATGTGGAATATAAAAATGATACAAATGAATTTATTTACAGAACAGAAATAGACACATAGATTTAAAAAACAAACTCTGGTTACCAAAGGGGAAAAGTGGTGGGGAGGAATAAATTGGGAGTTTGAGACTGATATATACACTACTATATTTAAAATAGATAACCAACAAGGACCTACTCTATAGCACACAGAACTTTGCTCAGTACTTTGTAATAATCTAAATGAGGAAAGAATTTGAAAATGAATAGATACAGGTATATATGTATACATGTATATATGTATATTCTAGGGCTCCCCTATAATGAAGCAGATATGTCTCAGATGGTAAAGAATCTGCCTGCAATGCAGGAGATTTGAGTTCAGTCCCTGGGCTGGGAAGATCCCCTGGAGAAGAAAATGGCAACCCACTCCAGTATTCTTGCCTGAAGAATTCCATGCATAAAGGAGCCTGGTGGGTTACAGCCCTTGGGGTTGCAGAGATTGACACAGCTGAGCGACTAAAACAAATACACACGTAGGTCTTTCCAGGTAGCACTAGTGGTAAAGAACCTGCCTGCCAACGTAGGAGACATAAGAGATGTGGGTTCAGTTCCTGGGTCAGAGAGATCCCCTGGAGGGAGGGCACAGCAACCCACTCCAGTATTCTTGCCTGTAGAATCCACGCAAGAGGAGCCTGACAGGCTATAGTCCATAGTGTTGCAAAGAGTCAGACATGACTGACTGACTTAGCATGCACACAAGCACATATATTATAAATATTTACTAATAATGTTTACAAGAAAAAAATTTAATAGTTAAAACTCAGTTAAAAAACTGAAAGCCTGTTAGGAAGCTGATCTCAAGGAAAACATTAGGGTGATCATCATTGTGGTCACTAAGGAGGAACTTGTTCACAAATCTCCAACAGCCCGGAAAATAGACTCCACAAACAGACGATGTGATGGCCAAAGCTGTATATGGTGTGAACCCTGGAGAAGGCGTGGGTCAAGGATGCTGTGAACCTGAATCCTGATGGGAATGTGAGCTAAATGCCTGGGACTCATAGGCCTCTTAGAGAGTATTTTGAAGTTCTGGGACCACATGCCAGAACAATGCACATTTGTGAGCATACAAGTACACACACATAGACTGTCATAACAGCATCAAGCCCAGTCATGAATCCCCCTCACAGTGAGGACCAGGAGCAGCTTCACAGGTGAGGCAATGATAGGCAGAGGAATGGCACTGGAAGAAGCATCCCTCCACATGGGAAGATACTGAACAGCATGGCTGCAGAAGGCACAGCAATCTGAGGTACCATGGCCCAGCTGGCGCTGATGGCCCACTGTAGAGTAGAATGACAAGGGAGTGATGATTTGGGCCCCAGATCAGGAAGATTTGAAAAGATAGAAAAGGTCAATGAAACTAAAACTTTATTTTTTGAAAAGATGAACAAAACTGGTAAATTTTAGTGAGCCTCAAGAAAAAAGGGAGAGGACCCAAGTCAATAAAATCGGAAATGAAGAAGTTGTGACAGACAACACTAATACAAAGAATCTTAGGAGACTACTATGAACAACTATGTGCAAATAAAATGCACAATCTAGAAGGTTAAAGTTGTGTCTGACTCTTTGTGACCTCACAGACTATACAGTCCATTGAATTCTCCAGGCCAGAATACTGCAGTGGGTAGCCTTTCCATTCTCCAGGGGAACTTCCAAAATGAGGGATCAAACCCAGGTCTCCCACACTGCAGGCAGATTCTTACCAGCTGAGCCACAAGGGAAGCCCAAGAATACTGGAGTGGGTAGCCTATCCCTTCTCCAGCGGATCTTCCTGACCCAGGAATCAAACCAGGGTCTCCTACATTTCAGGCAGATCCTTTACCACCTGAGCTATGAGGGAAACCCAAACAATCTAGAAGAAACATAAATTCTTAGAAATGTACAATCTCCCAAGACTAAAGCAGGAAGAAATAGAAAATATGAATGGACCAGTTACCAGTAGTGATGTTGAGTCAGTAATCTAAAAACTCCCAACAAACAAAATTGCAGGACCAAATGGCTTCACAGGTGAATTCTAACAAACATTTAGAGAAGAGTTAAAAGCTATCCTTCTGAAACAATTCCAAAAAACTACAGAGGGACCATTTCCAAATTCTTTCTATGAGGACATCATCCCTTGATACCAATACGAGAAAGATATCACACAAAAAAGAATATTACAGGCCAGTATCACTGATAAATACATATGTAAAAATCCTCAACAAAACGTTAGTAAACTGAATCCAGCAATACATTAGAAGGATCATACACCATGATCAAGTGAGGTTTATCCCAGGGATGCAAGGATTTTTCAATACCTACAAATTAATCAATGTGATCATTGTTGTTCAGTAACTCAGCTGTGTCCAACTCTTTGCAACCCCATGGATTGTCTTCCCTGTCCTTCACTATCTCCCTGAATTTGCTCAAACTGATGTCCATTGAATAGATGATACCATCCAACCATCTCATCTTCTGTCCCACCCTTCTCCCCCTGCCCTCAATATTTCCCACCATCAGGGTCTTCTATAGTGAGCTGGCTCTTTGCATCAGCTGGCCAAAGTATTGGAGCTTCAGCTTCCACATTAGTCCTTCCAATGAATATTCAGGATTGATTTCCTTTAGGATTGACTGGTTTGATCTTGCAGCCCAATGGACTCTCAAGAGTCTTTCCCAACACCACAGTTCAAAAGCATCAAATGTTCAGCATCCAGCCTTCTTTACGGTCTAGCTCTCATATCTGTATATGACTACTGGAAAAACCCTAGCTTTGACTATATGGACCTTTGTCAGCAAAGTGTTGTCTCTATTTTTTATATACTGTCTGGGTTCATCATAGCTTTTCTTCCAAGGAGCAAGTGTCTTTTAATTTCATGGCTGCAATCACCATCCACAGTGATTTTGCAGCCCAAGAAAATAAAGTCTGTCACTGTTTCCATTGTTTCTTGTTTCCATTGTTTCCCCATTTATTCATCATGAAATGATGGGATTGGATCCCATGATCTTAGCTTTTGGAATGTCGACTTTTGAGCCAGCTTTCTCACTTTCCTCTTTCACTTTCATCAACAGGCTCTTTACCTCTTCTTTGCTTTCTACCATTAGGGTGGTGTCATCTGCATATCTGAGGTTATTGATATTTCTCCCAGCAATCTTGATTCCAGCTTGTGTTTCCTCCAGTCCAGCATTTCTCATGATGTACTCTGCATATAAGTTAAATAAGCAGGGTGACAATATACAGCCTTGACATAGTTCTGTCCCAGTTTTGAACCAGTCCATTATTCCTGTTCTAACTGTTGCTTCTTGATCTGCATACAGGTTTCTCAGGAGGCAGGTAAGGTGGTCTGATATTCTCATCACTTTAAAAATTTTCCAAAATTTGTTGTGATCCACAGTCAAAGGCTTTACCATAGTCAATGAAGCAGAAGTAAATGTTTTCTGGAATTCCTTTGCTTTCTCTATGGTTCAGCAGTTGCTAGTAATTTGATCTCTGATTCCTCTGCCATTTCTGAACCCAGCCTGTACATCTGGGAGTTCTTGATTCAAGTACTGCTGAAGCCTAGCTTGAAGGATTTTGAACATAACCTTCTAGCATAGGAAGTGAGTGTGATTGTCTGGTAGTCTGAACATTCTTCAGTACTGTCCTTCTTGGGAATTGGTATGAAGATTGATACTTTCCAGTTCTGTGGCTACTGCTCAGTTTTCCAAATTTGCAGACATATTGAGCACAGCACTTTAATAGCATCATTTTTAGGATTTTAAATAGCATCTCCAATAGCTTTATTGGCAGCAATGCTTCCTAAGACTCACTTGACTTCACACTCCAGGTTGTCCGGCTCAAGATAAGTGACCACACCATTGTGGGTATCCAGGTCATTAAAATCTTTTTTGTACAGTTCTGTTTTCTTGCCACCTTGCCCATGAAAGAACATACCTCAACATAAAAAAGGCCATATATGACAAACCCACAATGAACATCATACACAATGGTGAAGAACTGAATGCTTTGCTGTAAGATCAAGAACAAGACAAGGATACTTACTATTGCCACTTTTATTTAACATAGTAGTGTAATTCATAGCACAGCAATTCGATAAGAAAAATATAGAAGCCATCCAAATTAGAAGGTAACAAGAGAACAAGGTGGTGGAGGAGTAGGTGGATGTGGAGTACATCTCTCTCCACAGATACATCAGGAATACACCTTCAGACACAGAAGTGCATGCAGAGCACCAGCTGAAAGCAGACAGGAACACCTGACCAGAGGAAAAGAATACATAGAGCCACACAAAACTTGGTAGGATGAAGAAACTAGGGGGGAAAACAGGAGTGTTAGTAGGACTGGACCCGCCCTTGGCGGGTGGGGAACTGAAGCAGGGGTCCAGTTCCCACATGGGGGAAATTGTCTGAGTCAGAGGAGAAACATTTCAGACTGAGAGTGAAAAAGCTGATTTGTGGCAGCCTAAATGGAATGAGAATCAGACAGTCCTTGCTGCAGCCATACATACGCCAGACAAGGATGTGGGTCCCCTGGAAGGCACACTGGCTGGGAGCTGGCGTTTAGGGATTGTGGAGCAATCCCAGGGCGAGGGCTGCTGTTGACTATGGAGAGACAGATTGAGAGGATGTGAGGGAGAAGATTATGGTGGGAAATGCCTGTGGAGGAAAGCCGGGCAGCCATAGAAACAAGGCGATACTGCTGAGTCATGCATAGCGGGTGGCGCCATCACCATAGCCTCTCTCTCCCCAGATGCCAGCATCGGCAGCTGAATGAGAGGCTGGTCCATCAAATGCCTGACACACTGAACTACAGAGTAGGACCCCACCCAGGGTGCCCTGAACTTACAGAGTAGGACCCCAGCCAGAGGTGCCCCCTCTATGTTCCTAGTGCACAGAACAACAGAGAAGGACCCCAGGCAAGGAAACTCTCTAAGTGCCTGAATGGGTGGAGCTACCAAGAAAGACTGGTCAAAGAGGCCTTCTGATTGCCAGCTACAAGAAGCTGAAAAAAAGACTGATGGGGCTATAACTCCTGTGGTGGAGGCAGTCCGTGTCCCTGCATACTTGGTGCTGCAATGGTCCCTGCAAGCCAAGCAGCTACACCATCTTCATGCTCAACTCTCACTGGGGCAGAGCTGCCACAGGCAAAAAATGTCTTGCATCTATGCATGCCAGATCCCTTCAGTTGTGTCTGACTCTTTGTGACCCTGTAGACTGTGGCCTGCCAGGCTTCTCTGTCAGGGAGGGCGGTTCTTTAGGCAAGAATACTGGAGAATATTGCTGATACTGGTCTCCATACCCTTCTAGAGCACTGTATCTCCTGCTGCTCTAGCTGCCAACTCCTCTGAGTACCTGGGGCTGCCAGAACCCCTGTGACCCAAGCAGCTGCACCACCTCTACACCTAGCCCTCACAGGGGAAAACCCAATCCTCCAGGGCAGCCTCAGGAGCAAACCCCAGTAAACAACCCATATTGAGAGATGGAAATAAAACCAGAGTTGAAACCCAGGGGCAGTGTGTTTAAGAAGAATAAATTTAAAGGTTATTGAGATGATGCTATGAAAGTGCTGTACTCAATATGCCAGCAAATTTGAAAAACTCAGCAGTGGCCACAGGACTGGAAAAGGTCAGTTCTCATTCCAATCCCAAAGAAAGGCAATGCCAAAGAATGCTCAAACTACCACACAATTGCACTCATCTCACACAATAGTAAAGTAATGCTCAAAATTCTCCAAGCCAGGCTTCAGCAATACATGAACTGTGAACTCCCTGATGTTCAAGCTGGTTTTAGAAAAGGCAGAGGAACCAGAGATCAAATTGCCAGCATCTGCTGCATCATGGAAAAAGCAAGAGAGTTCCAGAAAAACATCTATTTCTCCTTTATTGACTATGCCAAAGCCTTTGACTGTGTGGATCACAATAAACTGTGGAAAATTCTTCAAGAGATGGAAATACCATCTAACCTGCCTCTTGAGAAATCTGTATGCAGGTCAGGAAGCAACAGTTAGAACTGGACATGGAACAACAGACTGGTTCCAAATAGGAAAAAGAGTACGTCAAGGCTGTATATTGTCACCCTGTTTATTTAACTTCTATGCAGAGTACATCATGAGAAATGCTAGACTAGAAGAAACACAAGCTGGAATCAAGATTGCCGGAAGAAATATCAATAACCTCAGATATGCAGATGACACCACCTTTATGGAAGAAAGTGAAGAGGAACTAAACAGCCTCTTAATGAAAGT
>SJYC01064648.1:0-29463 GCA_006408675.1 Madoqua kirkii | reverse complement strand
AGAATTTTCCACAGTTTATTGTGATCCACACAGTCAAAGGCTTCGGCAGAAATAGATGTTTTTCTGTAACTCTCTTGCTTTTTCCATGATGCAGCAGATGTTGGCAATTTGATCTCTGGTTCCTATACCTTTTCTAAAACCAGCTTGAACATCTGGAAGTTCACGGTTCACATATTGCTGAAGCCTGGCTTGGGAAATTTTGAGCATTATTTTACTAGCTTGTGAGATGAGTGCAATTGTGTGGTAGTTTGAGCATGCTTTGGCATTGCCTTTCTTTGGAATTGGAATGAAAACTGACCTTTTCCAATCCTGTAGCCACTGCTGAGTTTTCCAAATTTGCTGGCATATTGAGTGCAGCACTTTCACAGCATAAGCAAGGTGAAAAGACAACCCTCAGAATGGGAGAAAATAATAGCAAGTGAAACAACTGACAAAGGATTAATTTCCAAAATATACAAACAGCTCATACAACTTAATGCTAGAAAAACAAACAACCCAATCAAAAAGTGGGCAGAAGACCTAAACAGATATTTTTCCAAAAAAGACATACAGATCACTAACAAACACATGAAAAGATGTTCAATATCACTCATTATTAGAGAAATGCAAACCAAAACTACAATGAGACATCACCTGACACCAGTCAGAATGGCCATCATCAAAAAGTCTACAAAAAATAAATGCTGACAAGGGTGTAGGGAAAAGGGAACGCTCTTGCACTGTTGGTGGGAATGTAAATTGATACAGCCACTGTGGAAAACAGTATGGAGATTCCTTGAAAAATTAGCAATAAAACCACCACATGACCCAGCAATACCACTCCTAGGCATATACCCTGAGGAAACCAAAATTGAAAAAGACACATATATCCCAGTGTTCACTGCAGTACTGTTTACAACAGCTAGAACATGGAAGCAACCTAGGGACCCATTGACAGATGAATGAATAAAGAAGTTGTGGTACATATTCATGATGGATATTACTCAGCCATAAAAAAGGAATGCATTTGAGTCAGTTCTGATGAGGTGAATGAACCTAGAACCTATTTTACAGAGTGAAGTGAGTTAGAGAAAAATAAGTATCATATTCTAATGCATATATACAGAATCTAGAAAAATGATACTGAAGAATTTATTTACAGGGCAGCAGTGGAGCCACAGGCATAGAGAATAGACTTATGGACTTGGGGAGAGGGGAGGAGAGAGTGACATGTATGGAAAGAGTAACGTGGAAACTTACATTACCATATGTAAAATAGATAGCCAATGGGAATTTGCTGTATGGCTCAGGAAACTCAAACAGAGGCTCTGTACCAATCTAGAGGGGTGGGATGGGGCAGGAGATGGGAGGGAGGTTCAGATGGGAGGGGATATATGTATACCTATGGCTGATTCATGTTGAGGTTTGACAGGAAACAAAATTCTGTAAAGCAGTTATCCTTCAATAAAAATAAATAATTTAAAAAGGAAAAAATCTTTTTAAAAGGAAATGAGCAAGCCAAACTGTCACTATTTGTAGATGATGTGATTTTATATATAGAAATCCTAAAACCCCATCAATAAGCTATTAGAACTAATAATTTAAGTAGTGCTGGGAGATACAAAAATGATACACATGAATTGGTTGCATTTCTGTGCACTAATACTGACCTATAAGAAAGAGAAATTTAGAAAAAAGAAAACAATCCCATTTACAAGTGCATTAAAACTAATTAACTACCTAGGAATAAACTAAATTAAGAAAATGAAAGATCTATACTCTGAAAACCATAAGACTCTGATGAAAGAAACTGAAGACTACACAAGTTAAAGGAAAGATATACCATGCTCATAGCTTGGAAGAATTATTGTTAAAATGTCCATACTACCCAAAGCCACCTACAGATTCAATGTAACCCCTGTCAAAATAACAGTGACGTTTTTATAAAGAACTGGAATAAATAATCCTAAAATTTTTATGGAATCACGAAAGACCCCAAATCACCAAAACAATTTCAAAGGGAAAAAACAAAACTGGAAGTATCATGTGCCCTGATTTTGAACTATACTACAAAGCTATAGTAATTTAAAACTGCATGATACTGACACAAAAACAGACAATGGAATAGAACAGAGAGCCCAGAAAAAAAATCCACGCTTATATGGCCAATCAGTTTATGGCAAAGGGACAAGAATAAAAAGTGAGGAAAAGAGTCAGTTCAATAAATGATGTTGGGACAGCTAGACACAGTTAAATGCAAAAGAATGAAAGTGGGTCACTTTCTTACACCATATACAAAAATAAACTCAAAATGGATTAAAGATATAAATGTTAAGACCTGAAACCATAAAACTCCTAGAAGAAAACCTTGGCAGTACTCTCTTTGACCTTGATCTTAGCAAAATATTTTTTGGGGTCTGTCTCCTGAGGCAAAGGCAACAAAAGCAAAAATAAGCAAATGGGACTACATCAACCTAAAAGTCAGATCATTATGTTGTACTTGAAACTAATATAATATTGTATGTCATCCGTATGTGTTTGTGCTCAGTCACATCCTACTCTTTGCAACCTTCAAGACTGTAGCCCACCAGGCTCCTTTGTCCATGGCATTTTCCAGGCAAGAATACTGGAGTGGGTTACTGTTTCCTCCTCCAGGGATCTTCCTGATCCAACCCATATCCCTACATCTCTTGCATTGCCAGGCAAATTCTTTATCACTGAGCCACCTGGGAATCCCCTGTATGTCATTTATTCTTCAATAAGAACAACAACAATGAATACTATAATTCTTGTCAGATCAATTAGGCAAGAAAAAGAAATAAATGTTATCCAAATAGGAAAGGAAGAAGTAAAATTATTTCTGTTCAAATATGATATGATATTATATGTAGAAAACACTAAAGAATCTACACACACATGCAGCTATCAGAGCTAATACATGAATTCAATAAATTTGCATGATACCAAATCAATAGGTTCAAATCAGTTGCATTTCTACATAGTAACAATGAAAACGGAATTAAGAAAATAATCTTGTTTATAATAGCATCAAGAAAGAATAAAATACTCAGGAATAAATTTAACAAAGTATACAAAAGGCTTATACATTGAAAACTACAAAACATTGCTGAAAGAGATTAAAGAACACATAGAGCTAAAGATATCCTGTGTTCATGAATTGGAAGATTTAATATTGTAAAGATCACAATGCTGCCAAAAGTGACCTACAAATTTAATGCAATCTTTACAAAAAAAAAAATCTACAGCATTTTTTTGTAGACACAGAACAACTGTCTCTCAAATTTATATGGAATCTTAAATAACCCAAATAGCCAGAGGAATACTGAAAAAGAAGAGCAAAGTTGGAGGAGTCACACTTCCTAATTTCAAGTTTTACTTTTAAAAAATACAATAATCAAAACAGTGTGATCTGGGCTTCCTAATGGCTCAGTGGTAAAAAATCCAGCTGCTGATGCAGGAGACACTGGTTCAACCCCTGGATCGGGAAGATCCCACATGTCTTGGAGCAACTAAGCCTGTGTGCCACAACTATTGTGCCTGTGCTCTAGAGTCCGTGCTCTGCAAGTGACTTCAAGAGAAATCACTGCCCTGAGAAGCCCATGCACCACTAGAGAGTAGCCCCTATTCTCTGTAACCAGAGGAAAGCCCAAGCAGCAATAAAAACCCAGCATAGCCAATAAATAAATAAATGAATATATTTAAAAAATAGTGTCATCTGGCATGATGGACATATAGATCAATGGAACAGAATGAATACCAGAGAAATAAACCCTTATATATTTGATTAAATGATTTTCAACAAAGTTGCCAAGAACATTCAGTGGAACAAATTTTCTTCAACAAGTGGTACTGGGAAAACTACATATCCACATGACAAATAATGAAATTTACCTTTACTTTATCCCATATACAAAAATTATCACAAAATGTATCAAGACCTAAACATAAGAGTTAAAACTATAGGAATCATAGTGAGAAAAAAAGAGGAATAATTTTCACAACATTGGATTTATCAATGATTCCTTACTTCTGACACCACAAATATAGACAACAAAAGAGGGAATAACATTGAAACATATACATTTCCATGTGTAAAATAGATAGCCAGGGGGAGTTTGATGGAAGTTGCAGGGAACCCAAAGCCAGTGCTCTGTGACAACCTACAGGGGTGGGATGGGGGAAAAGTGGGAGGCGGATTCAAGAGGGAGGGGACATAAGTATACCTAATGCTGATTCACGTTGATGTCTAGAAAAAAAATCACAAGATTGTAAAAATAATTATCCTCTAATTAAAAAAAAAAAACAAAATATAAAAACAGAAAAATAGATGAATTGGATTCATCAAAATTAAAAACTTTTATGCATCAAAGATCACAACCAGGAGAGTTAAAAGACAACCCAGTAAACAGGAGAAGATATATGCAAATCAGATATCTGATAAGGATTAATATTTAAAATATAAAAGGAACTCCTACCACTCAATAACAAAAAAAAATAAAACAAAAATAACAAGTGTTGAGGATGTGAAAATCACAAATATCACACATTATTGATAAGAATGTAAAATGGTCCAGCCATGCTGGAAAACAGTATGGCAGTTCTTCAGAAAGAGAAACAGAATTACCATATGATGCTGAAGAAGGAAATGGCAACCCACGCCAATATTCTTGCCTGGAGAATCCCACGGACAGAGAATCCTAACAGGCTACAGTCCAAGGGGTCACAAGAGTCAAACACGACTTAGTAACTAAACCACCACCACCACCATATGATGCAACATTCCCACTTCTAAGAATATACTCAGAAGAACTGAAAGCAAAGACTCAGACACTGTACACCCATGTTCTTAGAAGCATTATGCACAGTAGCTAAAAGGTAGAAGCAACCCAAGTGTTCACCAACAGATGGATGGATAAGCAAATGTGATCTGAACATACAGCAGAATATTATTCAGCCGTTAGAGAATGAAATCCTAATCGCGCTACAACATGAAGGAACCTTGAAGACACTATGCTAAGTGAAATAAGCCAGACACAAAAGGGCATATGTTGCATGATTCTACTTATATCAGATTCCTAGACAGAGAATAGAAAGGTGGTTTCCAGGGGCTGGCAGAGTGGGGAATGGGGAGTTATTGCTTAGAGGCTATGGAGTTTCCATTTGAGATGATTTTTTTTAAGTTCTGGAGACAGATGGCAGTGATAGACAACATTATGAATACACTTAGTTTCATCACTTTAAAATTATGTATATTTTAAAATGGGTAAAATGGTAAATTTTATGTTTTATGTATTTTGCCCAATAAGATATAATCAGGAAAGGGAAGGAAGGGAGGGAAGGAGGGAGAAAGGGAAGAAGGAAGGGGAAGGAGAAGGAAAGGAAGGAAAGATGAAAGAATCTGGCTGTTAGCCGTGCCTGACAGTGCCAGTGTACTGCCTTTCCTGATCCAGCCTCCTTACAATTGTCCTCTTAGGCTGGGTATGTATACTTCCAAAGTAAACAGAAGGATAATTTAATCCCCAAAGAAGAGAGTTGAAAGAGGGGAGAAATTTCTCCTATTTTTGCAGTCTTAATTTTTCAGGTGAATAGAAAATACTCTCTGTTTCCAGTTGGAAATCCCAGCATTTCACAAAGGGGACTCTGCGTTCCAAGTGGAGTAGCTCTAGAAATATCCCAGGGTTATGAGTGACAGGATAGAACTAATCACACATGAGCCTCCCACAGTCAGAGCTAATCCTCCCATGTCGTGAATGGAGTGTGCTTAGCCCATGTTATTAACAAAGAACCTCAGGCTCAGAGAGGCATTGAGATTTGCCCATGTCTCACAATTATAGTATATGGAATAGTCTATAACAAAATCCAGGTTTGCTTGAATCTTTCCCCCTGATTTCTAGGAATAGAAGGAGAATTTATTAGACTGGAGGTTGTGAAATGCAGGATTTGAAAGCAGAAGGCTTAGCTCAAGTCTTTGCCCCCAACTCACTGTGTGTCTTTGAACCGGTTGTTCCGTTTTCCTGTGCCTTGTTTTCCTCATCAGTAAAAGAAGGATCAGAATCTGCCTCGATGGACTTGTAGCTGAGCTCTGCTGAGTTGCTGTGTTGTATAGTCTATAAGCTGCTTTGGGGGAGATTTACTGGTGGCTGGCCTGATTCCTTCAATGTGTTTCACATGGACACTTTGAAAGAGGCACATTCTCTTGGTCTGATATATTTTCCCTCCAGAAATGTTAAGATGGAAGGGTAAGAAAATAGACTCTCAAAGCTGAGTGATCACCCAGGAGGGAAAGCAAAGGATTTGCTTGTAACTGGACAAGCAACCACTTGAGGCAATGTACAGAGATGATTTCTCCTCTGGAAAGGAGTAAGACTAAGTATCTTTTGGAGACCTTACAAAGCCTGATGACCTTCGAGGAAAGTAGGTGGAGAAGCAAGAGTGCTTTCCGCTCCCTTGGGGAGCTGCACAAGGAAATCCTGTGAGCAAATGAAGCACTGGCTTCTGGCCAGCCGCATCCTCTCTGCACTAACTGTGACTTCGACAAGGTCACCTAAGAGCCTCTTATTCCCAGTGTCTACCATCTTCCTCTGAGCCCTTAGAATAGAATCTGTGCAGTCTTGACAGTAGAGTAGATGGCCATGGGTGTGGTCAGACTTCCATGTGAGGGCAACTCCCTTCCACTGATTTTGTCATTTCTTGAGCGCAGGAGTTTGTTAGTAGCAAACACAGTATGAGCATCTACCATCCCAAGCTGCCAAGCACTGGATGCCAAGGTCCCTAGAGGATAGTTTTCCCTCCCGCATGAGGATGTCTGAGTCTCCAAGCATCTCCTTGGAACAGAGGTTCACAGCAGTAGGAAACTCAGAGAGACGGAGGCCTCTAGAGATAGTGATAGCATGAGTGAGCAAATGGGAAACTGAGGCAGAGTGGGACAGTCTTGCCCTCCAATAAAGCTGCCACTCAGCCCATCCACTCAGGGCCTTGTGGGAAATTTAGCTTCATGCGGCCAGAACTCCAACTTTTTCTAAAAATTCAGATATCCGGATAATTATGTAAAATATCTATAGCACACAAGACAATCTTGGTTTGCAGCAGTAGAAAACAACCTCAAATCCCAGGGGCTGGAAACAAATCCCAGGGGCTGGGCTTGCTCACTCATTGTCTGTGTCCCACGAAATCGTCAGGAGCACCTCATTCCCATTGTTTACCATGATTTTTGCCCTGTGTGACTCGTGGAGAGGATTTTTTCTGTGTGGCTATGTCTCCACACCAAGGAGAAAGCGCTGTAGAATCACCCTCCCTTACAGTCCAACGCTCAGTCCCAGAAAAAACACATCACCTTTGCTCATCCACAGGGCCCCATGGGCCAGGGGTACAACTCAGCCACAACCTTTGGAGGAAGTCCCAGCTAACCCCACAGCTAGCCATCTCCTGTTGAGTCAAGGCTGGCATCAGCCTGCAGGCCACACAGAACCCATCTCAGGTTGGATGTGGCCCATGCTCATGGGGTTTGTCCAGGGACTATGAGATAATAAAGAGAGGTGCTGGAAGCCAGACATGACAGATAGCCACACACAGAGTCTGCCCATCCCATGCGTGCAGGGACTGGTAAACACCATCACCCCCTGACCTGACCACTCCTCCTCTCCCCTGAGAAGATACCTGTCAAGAATCCTGTTCCTCAGGCCTATGAGTATGTATTCTCAGCAGGCTCCCTCCTGCCCTTTGACCTTTTTGCCTGGGATCATGCAATTGTTCCTCTCCTCCTAGCTGAACTGCAGCCCCCAAGAAGGGCCAGCCCCATCCCAATTCCAGATTCACAGGACAGGTACTCAGTAGTTTGGAAGAAACAACAAATGAGCACGTGGGATCCCCATCTTTAGATAAAAATTATTGCAGCCAATACTGTTGCTCATTTGCACATGTTGAGTACTGAGGCAGTTAGTCATTCAGTTCAGTCACTCAGTCATGTCCAACTCTTTACCACTCCATGGACTGCAGCATGCCAGGCCTCCCTGTCCATCACCAACTCACTGCGTTTACTCAAACTCATGTGCATTGAGATGGTGATGCCATCCAACCGTCTCATCCTCTGTCCTCCTCTTCTCCTCCTGCCTTCAATCTTTCCCAGCATCAGAGTCTTTTCAAATGAGTCAGTTTTTCACATCAGGTGGCCAAAGTATTGGAGTTCCAGCTTTAGCATCAGTCCTTCCAGTGAATATTCAGGACTGATTTCCTTTAGGATGGACTGGTTGGATCTCCTTGCAGTCCAAGAGCCTCTCAAGAGTCTTCTCCAACACCACAGTTCAAAAGCATCAGTTCTTCGGTGCTTGGCTTTCTTTAAAGTCCAACTTTCACATCCATACATGATTACTGGAAAAACCATAGCTTTGACTTTGTTGGCAGAGTAATGTCTCTGCTTTTTAATAAACTATCTAGGTTGGTCATAACTTTTCTTCCAAGGAGCAAGTGTCTTTTAATTTCATGGCTGAAGTCACCATTTGCAGTGATTTCAGAGCCCCCCAAATAAAGTCTCTGTTTCCACTGTTTCCCCATCTATTTACTGTGAAGTGATGGGACCAGATGCTATGATCTTAGTTTTCTGAATGTTGAGTTTTGAGCTAACTTTTTCACTCACCTCTTTCACTTTCATCAATAGGCTTTTTAGTTCTGTTCTTCGCTTTTTGCCAGAAGTGTGGTGCCATCTGCATATCTGAGGTTATTGATATTTCTCCCAAAAATCTTGATTCCAGCTGTGCTTCATCCAGTCCATCATGATGCACTCTGCATATAAGTTAAATAAGCAAGGTGACAATATACAGCCTTGACCTACTCCTTTTTCCATTTGGAACCAGTCTGTTGTTCCATGTCCAGTTCTAACTATTACTTCCTGACCTGCATACAGATATCTCAAGAGGCAGGTCAGGTGGTTTCACATTCCCATCTCTTGAAGAATTTTCCACAGTGTGTTGTGATCCACATAGTCAAAGGCTTTGGCATAGTCAATAAAGCAGAAGTAGATGTTTTTCTGGAACTCTCTCACTTTTTTGATGATCCAATGGATGTTGGCAATTTGATCTCTGGTTCTTCTGCCTTTTCTAAAACCAGCTTGAACATCTGGAAGTTCTTGGTTCATGTAATCTTGAAGCCTGGCTTGGGGAATTTTGAGCATTACTTTACTAGCATGTGAGATGAGTGCAATTGTGTGGTAGTTTGAGCATTCTTTGGCATTGCCTTTCTTTGGAGTTGGAATGAAAACTGACCTTTTCCAGTCCTGTGGCCACTGCTGAGTTTTCCAAATTTACTGGCATATTGACTGCAGCACTTTCACAGCATCATCTTTTAGGATTTGAGATAGCTCAACTGGAATTCCACCACCTCCACTAGCTTTGTTCATAGTGATGCTTCCTAAGGCCCACTTGACTTGCATTCCAAGGTGTCTGGCTCTAGGTGAGTGATCACACCATCATGATTATCTGGGTCATTAATATCTTTTTTGTAAAGTTCTTCTGTGTATTCTTGCCACCTCTTCTTAATATCTTCTGCTTCTGTTAGATCGATGCCATTTCTGTCCTTTATTGTGCCCATCTTTGCATGAAATGTTCCCTTGGTATCTCTAATTTTCTTGAAGAACTCTCTAGTCTTTCCCATTCTATTGTTTTCCTCTATTCTTTTGCACTGATCACTGAGGAAGGCTTTGTCATCTCTCCTTGTTATTCTTTGGAACTCTGTATTCAAATGGGTAAATTTTCCCTTTTCTCCTTTGCTTTTCGCTTCTCTTTTTTTCTTAGCTATTTGTAAGGCCTCCTGAAATAACCATTTTGCCTTTTTGCATTTGTTTTTCTTGGAGATTGTCTTGATCCCTGTTTCCTGTACAATGTCACGAACCTCTGTCCATAGTTCTTCAAGCACTCTATCTATCAGATCTAATCCCTTGAATCTATTGGTCTCTTCCACTGTATAATTGTAAGGGATTTGATTTAGGTCATACCTGAATGGTCTGGTGGTTTGCCCTACCTTCATCAATTTAAGTCTGAATTTGGCAATAAGGAGTTCTTGATCTGAGCCACAGTCAGCTCCCAGTCTTGTTTTTGCTAACTGTATAGAGCTTCTCCATCTTTGGCTGCAAAGAATATAATCAATCTGATTTCTGGTGATGTCCATGCGTAGAGTCTTCTCTTGTGTTGTTGGAAGAGGATGTTTGCTAAGATCAGTGTGTTCTCTTGGCAAAACTATATTAGCTTTTGCCCTGATTCATTCTGTACTCCAAGGCCAAATTGCCTGTTACTCCAGGTATTTCTTGACTTCCTACTTTTGCATTCCAGTCCCCAGTAATGAAAAGGACATCTTTTGGGGGTGTTAGTTCCAGAAGGTCTTGTAAGTCTTCATAGAACCATTCAACTTCAGCTTCTTCAGCATTACTAGTTGGGGCATAGATTTGGATTACTATGATACTGAATGGTTTGGCTTGCAAATGAACAGAGATTATTCTGTCATTTTTGAGATTGTATCCAAGTACTGCATTTCGGATTCTTTTTTTGACTATGATGGCTACTCCATTTCTTCTAAGGGATTCCTGCCCTCAGTAGTAGATATAATGGTCATCTGAGTTAAATTCACTCATTCCAGTCTGTTTTAATTCGCTGATTCCTAAAATGTCAATGTTCATTCTTGCCATCTCCTGTTTGACCACTTTCAATTTGCTTTGATTCATGGACCTAACATTCCGGTTCCTATGTAATATTGCTCTTTACAGCATTGGACTTTACTTCCATCACCAGTCACATCCCACAACTGAGTGTTGTTTTTGCTTTGGCTCTGTTTCTTCATTCTTTCTAGAGTTATTTCTCCACTGATCTCCAGTAGCATATTGGGCACCTACCAACCTGGGGAGTTCATTATTCAGTGTCCTATCATTTTGCCTTTTCATACTGTTCATGGGGTTCTCAAGGCAAGAATACTGAAGTGGTTTGCCATTCCCTTCCCCATGGGACCACATTTTGTCACAACTCTCCACCATGACACAGCATGGCTCATAGTTTCATTGAGTTAAACAAGGCTGTGGTCCATGTGATCAAATTGTTTAGTTTTCTGTGACTGTGGTAAGCACTAGCCTAATAATCCAGCACAGGGTACTGTGTGCTTCCTGTGTGGCAAAACCTGCTCTCATTTACTCCTCACAGCAGCCCTTGAAGTTAGCATCATCTTCCCGGCCTACAGATGGGGAGACTGAGGCATGTAGCTTGCCTCTAGCCACTGCCTCCACCAACTCCCAACAGCCACCTGAGAGCCCTCGAGTGAGGAAGGGACTGGGCTGGCCTGCCTACTGTAGGCTACATCAGCCTCTGGGGCCATGTTCCTCCCACCTGCAGGCTCAGAATCTAACCCTGGGTTCCATTTCCTTCACCCTTTCTAGAAAGCTCTTGATGCACTGGGTGTCAACAGGAAGGATCTAACTCCAGGAAGCCAGGCAAGTCTAAAGACAATGTCCACTCAGCTCAGTCCTCAGTGCCTCCATGTTGATTCTGGACACCTGACGAGGTATCCGTTCCATTGTCTCATGCTGAAGAGAGGCAGCGTCCCATTCTACAGATGAGAAAAAACAAGTCCACAGGGCCAGTCAGCATGGGGGCATACCCCAGCCAGACCACTGCCCCAAGGGGGCAACTTTGGATAGAGCCACTACACCAGACGAGACAATTGATTTGGCAAGGTAGAGATCACATTATCAAATTATTTTTAATTGTGCTAAAATAGACATAAGATGAAGTGGACCATTTTAACCAATTTTAAGTGACAATTGAGCAGTGCTATGGCATCCGGTCCCATCACTTCATAGGAAATAGATGGGGAAAAGGTGGAAACAGTATCAGACTTTATTTTGGGGTCTCCAAAATCACAGCAGATGGTGACTGCAGCCATGAAATTAAAAGACACTTACTCCTTGGAAGAAAAGTTATGACCAACCTAGATAGCATATTCAAAAGCAGAGACATCACTTTGCCAACTAAGGTCTGTCTAGTCAAGGCTATGATTTTTCCTGTGGTCATGTATGGATGTGAGAGTTGGACTGTGAAGAAGGCTGAGCGCTGAAGAATTGATGCTTTTGAACTGTGGTGTTGGAGAAGACTCTTGAGAGTCCCTTGGACTGCAAGGAGATCCAACCAGTCCATTCTGAAGGAGATCAGCCCTGGGATTTCTTTGGAAGGAATGATGCAAAAGCTGAAACTTCAGTACTTTGGCCACCTCGTGTGAAGAGTTGACTCATTGGAAAAGACTCTGATGCTGAGAGGGATTGAGGGCAGGAGGAGAAGGGGACGACAGAAGATGAGATGGTTGGATGGCATCACTGACTCGATGGACGTGAATCTGAGTGAACTCTGGGTGTTGATGATGGACAGGGAGGCCTGGCATGCTGTGATTCATGGGATCATAAAGAGCTGGACACGACTGAGCAACTGAACTGAATTGAACTGAGGTACCTTCGCTGTGTTATGCAAACATCATCACCATCCATCTCCAGAACATCTGCGTCTTGCATAACTGTAACTCAATCACTGTTAAGCACTAACTCCCCAGTTCCTTCTCCCCCAGCCCCTGGCACCCATCTTCCTGTTTTCTGTCTCTAACTACTCTAGTAACCTCATATAAGTGGAATCAAATGGTATTTGTCCTTTTGTAACTGCCTTATTTCACTTAGTGTGATATCCTTAAGTTTCATCTGTGCTTTAACTTGTGTCAGAATTTCGTTTTTAAGTTTGAATAGTATTCCACTGTATGGCTATACCATTCTTTGTTTCTCCATTCATACATGAGTGAGTTGCTTCCCCTTTGTGCTTGTGAACAATACTGCTATGAACACGGGAGTGCAAATATCTCTTCGAGATCCTGATCTCAATTCTTTGGGGTATATTTATCCAGAAGTGGAATTATTAGATATATGAAAATTCTACATACATTGTTTGAGAGAGAGAGAGAGAGATTTTTAATGAGTCTTTTAATAATTTACATTGATTGTAAGAAAGTGGGAAAATATAGTTGAGAAAAAAAGAAAAAAAAAATGATCGCTTTTTTCAATTCTGCGGAAGAAACCCACTTTTAACACATGTGTATGCTTGCCTCCAGAGGTATCAACACGCTGTCAGTCCGTCCCTCGGTTTACCTCCTGTAGGTGTCGTTTGCAGCTAATTGCCCTGGGCTCAGCTGGACTGGGTGGTTCTGCTACCTCATGGGTGGACATTGGGAAGAGCACCTTGGCCTCCAGGCGCCACACCAGGTCTTCCCTCCGTAGAGGCTAGTGCCGCTCAAGTGTCACCCACCCACAGGGCCTCGGGTCCCCAGCACCTCCCCCTCTGCCCACCATAGGCCAGGCGCCAGGCTCCGCGTGCCTTGCAGGTGCTGGGGGCCCAGCCTGCCCAGCCTCCCAGCGGCTCCAGAGTCATCTATGGAGTATATTCGAGCTGTCGTGTGGAGTTGAGTTTCTTTTGGCAAACGCTGGAGACTGACAAAAATATTCACGTCAAAACATTTCTGGTGCAAAATTTATGAAAGCATTTGAATTTGGCTTGGGCATTTTTTTCCTTTTTCCTTCTCCCCCTCCCCGCCTTGTCCTGAGTTGGGGGTGGGGAGAAGAGATAGAGTCCAGATGTTGGTGGGAATTAACTTCTCTTTTCTCCCTCCCCCCAACCCCTCTGGCCAGAGGGACAGTGGAATCAATGGCCGCTGTGTGTCCACACAGCACAAAAGGCCGTGTGGCTGAGACCTGGGCTCTCCCTGCCTTGCGAGCACCGAGGAAGTGCCCCGGCCTGGAGTTTGCCCCCTAACCCCAGGGTCTGGGGTAATTGTCTGCAGAGGCAGCCTGGGGCCGGGCGGGCCATAATGATTTAGGCAGGATCTATTTCACTTCAAGCCTTTTCTACTCCGAAGAGGCCTAATCGAAAGTAATCTGAAAATTAGGGAAAATAAAAACCATGCCCACCGTTACATAAATACCCATTTCCTCGCATCGGCTGCTCGAAATCACCTCATTCCAGAGTAATGTGATGTTTGCCTGATGGGTAAGGCTGAGCCCCCAGGGGGCTTTTGATCCACACCGCCTGTGCCCTGCTCCCTGACAGGGACCCCCGAAGAGAGGGTGGGAGCGGGAGAAGGAGGAGAGCATCTGGCCACAGGGCTGGCCCAGTCCCCATGGGGCCAGCCCTGCAGACCTCAAATGTGGCCTGTGGGTAAAGAGGGTTTGGGTTTGAGGTAGCCCTGTGGACTGTTCATGTATTCCTCCATCCCATTTCCTCCTCAAGCCTCAAGACTTTGCAAGGCCCTCATGACAGCTCCTCCTCTGCACTCATACCCTCTCCCTCTCCTCCTGACTCATTTCTTTCAGCCCTCAGAGACTCCCAGCTCAGCTGCCCTCGAGGGCCTTTGCACAAGCTGGTCTCAAAGCCTAGAGAGCCCTTGCCCAGGTTTGCTCTGCCATCTTAGATAGAAAGTCACTTTCTCAGAGTCGCCTTCCCAGGCTCTTTGCCACAGGACACCTCCTCACAGCACCCTCGCTCACCCGACTCAAGTCCAGCATGTCGTTGCTGGTTCCTTGTTTTCTGAGCCCTGTGCATGAACTCCAGGAAACAGGGGCCACATCCAGCTGGGTCACCATGACTAGAGCCCAGTAAACATTTGCTGTCAGAATGAAGAAGTTTTTCATGCAAGAATGAAGTTCAGTGGTTTACAGAAGTGGGGTGGGGGAGGGATCTAGAGCTCAGAAGGAAACCGAGTTAAATCTACCTGTACCACCCACCTCCTCAAGGGTCTGGCTGGAGATAGCATCCTGAGCCTGCAAAACTCCCAGACCAGCATCCAACACATTCAACGGTGGTGCTCAACATGGCTATAAATACTCTGACATTTCATCAAAAAGTGAGGTCTTCTCTTGGATGTGCTGGGCCTGTGAGGAAGAATCTTCCAGATGGTTCTGGAGGTCTGCAGTCACTTGAGTCTTCCAAGTTAGGCCCCACTTGGAATGTATAGGCTCCATCTCTGGGCCAAGCCAAGTGCTAGGCATGGAGATGTGACAGGGAGCCAGATTCTCTGTGTCCTTGAGAGACAGATCAGAATCAAGTGCCCCTTTGCTGACAGGAGTGGCAGCAGATGTGCCCAACTCACTCTGGTGAGGAAACTGAGGTTGGAATTGTACATGAACACCTACAAGGGTGCTGCCAGAAGACACAAGCTTTGCTGGGCTCTTTCCTCCCTGCCCCCCTTCATCCCTCCTCTGGCATTTCCCAGGGGCTCCTCCCACTCGCTGCTACACTCAGACCCTTGACTGAGGCTGATTGAGGAGGAGCCAGCCCCTCTGGGCCTCCATCTCTTCACTGGAATGAAGGACAATTGTTGACGGTAATGGATGATAGGATATCTGTAGGCCCAGGTGAAGGACATGGACCACCACAGCCCCACAGCCAGGAAATCAGCCATTCTTCCCCAGCACAACTGTCTAGCTGGTTTGAGTTTTGCTCTGGGCAACATTTACAAGAATAAGGTGACTGGAGTTCCCCATAATAGAGTCAAGTCTGCTCCCTAAAGGCCTTGTCTGCCCTGAGCTGCAGAGATTCCAGAACACTGTAATATCAGGGACTGAGGGTCACCCGGTGCCACCAGGCAGGTCAGAGTCTCTGGATCCCTGAGAATGGAAGTGAGCCCCTGCATCTCAGGATAAGAGTCACCAGGACCAGTACCCACAGCCAGCTGTACCCATGACTTTTCAAGCCCTTCAGTCCCACGTATCTGGGGCCCTGGCTCGAGAGTGAGGGCATTTCTAGAATTGATAATTGTATCAATAATTCATATCCATCACAGCTCAGAGGAGGTAAGAATTTCTCATATAACTATGCTTAATACTCAACACAGTCCTACAAGTTCAAGATGAACAGCCCCATCTTTTTATAGATGAAGAAACTGAGGCATAATGAGGCTGAGTGACTGAGTCCACTGTGACCCCCAAAGCCACAGAGAGGCCCAACGCCCAAATACTAGCAGTTCCTTTTCTGCCCCTCAAAGACCCATCTCTGCACTATCTCTGCCTCAATATCTGCCCAGTTCAGACCCCAGTGGTTCTGTGGGAGGCCCATCCTCCTAGCTCAGGCAGGTTGGAGGGAGATGCCTGGGAAGGGGTGGGACTGCTGGCACCCTAGCAGAGGCAGGTCACCCTGGGGCAGGACAAAACTTCCAATCTTGGGTATAGGCTGGACTAGGGGGCCTTCAAACCCTCTGATCTCCAAGTTCCATGGGCCTGTGTGCCACAGGAAGAAGAGGCCCCCTCCCTGGCCACATGCAGCCTCCACCTACACTACTGTCATACCTAGGCCTTTGTGTTGTTCCCCACCTGGAGCACAGTGTCACCCATCACACCATCCCCCACCTGGCCAGTCCTCTCTCAGGTCCTCCCTGGGCCAAGGGTTCTGCTGGGCTCTGAAGCTCCAGATTTCCTCTGGGGTTGCATGCATTTCTGCATCAGCCCTCCACCAGCATGGGCCCCTCAAGGATTCACACTGGATCAGAACAATGCCCAGCAGCAGGTGCTGGTAGATGAGGAGGGATGACTAGTGAATAAATAACAAAAGGGAAGGACTCTCCCCTGGGTTCTGGTATCCAGCTCCTCACAATGTTATGGGGGTATAAACACATAGCTCCCTGAGGCCATCTTATACAGGCACACCTGCCTGCTCCATCCCTTTACATGTGCCTAGTACACCTCCATGCCTGCCGGGGATGGACACCAGCGTATCCAGACTTCTCGAGGTCCTAGAGGGTGAGCCATCATATAGTTACTCTCATTTCTAATCTAGAACCTGATGCTGCATAGAGTGTGTGGCAAGGGGCAACCATCAGACCCACTCAGAGTATGGCCTAGGTTCCAGGAGACAGAGTTGGGTCCCCATGCCAGTTGCCATCCCAGGCCTGGAGATAAGGCTATGTCCAGCAACCCCTAGTGACCCTCTCTTCTCCTCTAAGCTAGAGGTCTCTCAACAGAAGAGACAAGCCTTTGTAGGTCCCACAGGACCCTGACATCATTCCCTGGACCATGCTGGTCAGAGTTGCAAAAATTCCAAATCTGCCTCTGGAATGTCCCATCTACTGTATCCGGGGACTTTGACTGAAACTTCCATTTAACAGTACGGAACCCTGGCTCCTAAAGGAAATCAATACTGAATATTCATTGGAAGGTCTGACGCTGAAGCTGAAGCTCCAATACTTTGGCCACCTGATGCAAAGAACTGACTCATTGGAAAAGACCTTGATGCTGGGAAAGACTGAAGGCAGGAAGAAAAAGGGATGACAGAGGATGAGATGGTTGGATGACATCTCCAACTCAATGGACATGGTTTGAGCAGGCTCTAGGAGTTGGTGATGGACAGGGAAGCCTGATGTGCTGAGTTCATGGGGTCGCAAAGAGTCAGACACAACTGAGCGACTGAAATGAACTGAATTGAACCCTGGATAAGGCTTCCTAGGCAGGCATGGGCCCCAACCCAGGGCCTGGATATGCAGGCAGACCACACACAGGACCCTGAGAAAGTTCAGGAAAGCTGTGAAGCAAGAGAAAGTCATGTAACTGGGAGCACTGGAAGGGCTGTGCTGAGCTGTAGCAGAGGTGAGCACTGATAGAATTGCAAATGGCCAGTTCCAGGCAACAGCCTCCCCGGGAGCTGGCCAAGGAGAGCCAAGCAGGCTCAGGCACATCGTGGAAGCACCAGGCTGGAGCGTCCTCCAAGTTGAGGTCAGAGGGGGTTAGACCCAGCTGGGGAAAGCTGCAAGATAGACCTGCAGAAGTGGGCCTGGAGGCTGGACACCATCCAGAAGCTGGGCAGGAGCTGTTCAGACCTGAGCCAAGGCAGGAAAGGATCCCCAGGACTAGACTTCGTGGACTGGAGCTGAGGGGTGAACAGAACTAAGCAGCAGAAGAGGGGAGACAGTGCTTCCCAAAGCCAGAAGCCCCAGGAAGCCGGAAGCCTCCTTTCCCCACAGAAAGAACCCTGCTAGAAGCCCTGCCTCTCACACTAGGGTGGGGACCCAACTGTCTCATTTTCGACCCTTAAAGCTTTCGGGGGTGGGTGCTTTGGGGGCAGGCAGGGGCTCCCAAGGGTAACGTGTGTTTACCCGCAGTAGTCGGGGAAGGCAGGCTATGTGAAAGCTCCCGGAGTGGAGCCGGTGCTCTGTTGCAATTACCCGTAAGCCTGGTGTTTACATGGGGGTTTTACAGAGAATTCAAAGCATATCTTCCTGTTGCTTTGGCAGCAAAGGCGTATCAAGTGAGTGTTCAAAAGGGCCGAACTGTGTTTGCAAAAATAAAAACCAAATGGCTGAGTAATTTCCACCAGAGAAGGACTTACTCTCACAATTGCACGGTCTATTTAGCATGCTTTCATAAAACCTTTTAACGAATCAGCCCTGAACTTGAGTACCAGCCCAACCCACCTGTTGGGCTTGCATTTCCAAACACAGGTATGGATGCTCAGCAGACTGGAGGCAGGTTTCTGTCTCCCACGTGGAGTAGAAGCCTGGAGCGGGCGGCAGGCTCCGTGTGCCAGCAGTAAGCATGTGCAGACCCTGTGCCAGCCAGGGACAGAGGTCCTAGTCCAGAGGGAAGCCCAGGAGAGGGGGAGACTGAGCTCAGTGCTGTGACATCGCATGGACACTGGGGGACCCACAGAAGACCTGATCCAGCCTGGCGAATCAGGGGAAGCTTCTGGAAGGAAGGACTCCCTGAACCAGACACTAGAAGGATAAAGTGGGAGACGACAGACTAGGAGTGAAGGAAGGCCCTGTGAGAGGAGTGTGCCCTGAGAGGAGGCCAACCAGGACCAAGGAGGGTCAGTGGTTTGTATGTAGTCACCTAAAGGAGACAAGAAGAAAAATGCTTTCACGTGGAGGATTCCATTCCAGAAGTACATGGTGAGCAGCCGTTCAGCCAAGCTGGGTCAATGGGGGTTGTTAAAGGAGCAGGATTTCAGCCTCCGATGAAGGGAGACATGTAACATGTTACTAAGTCAACCTTACTGAGGTATTGGGTCTTAGGGTATCATGTGTTCAGCTTAACAAGAAACTACCAAGGTGTTTCACCCAGGGTGGCCCATTTGATATGCTACCTGCAGTGTATATGAGTTCCAACATGCTCCACATTTTCTTCAACACATGGTATTGTCAGTCAAAGTAATATCTGCATTCGAATGGATACCTAGTGAGTGACAGCTCATTACAGTTATAATTTGCATTTCCCTGATGAATAATATGGGCTTCCCCAGTAGCTCAGTGGTAAAGAATCTGCCTGCAATGCAGGAAATGTGGGCAGGAGACTCGAGTTCTCCTACGTTGGGAAGATCCCCTGGAGAAGTGAAGTGAAGTCGCTCAGTCGTATCTGACTCTTTGCGACCCCATGGACTGTAGCCTACCAGGCTTCTCCGTCCATGGAATTTTCCAGGCAAGAATATTGGAGTGGGTTACCATTTCCTTCTCCAGGGGATCTTCCCGACCCAGGGATTGAACCCGGGTCTCCTGCATTGGAGGCAGATGCTTTAACCTCTTAGCCACCAGGGAAGCCACTTCAGTACTCTAGACTGCTCCAAGTGCTTACTGGCCATCCGAATATCTTCTTTTGAAAAGGATCTTTCAACTCTTCTGCCTATTTATGATGTTTGTCTTACTACAGATGTGTAAGAGTTCTTTGTGTGTTTTGGTTACACACATTCTATTTAGATTTTTTTCCCTTCTGAATTTTAGCTTGCCTTTCTTTGTACCTTTTTATTTTGAAATAACAATAGATTTAAAGCATGTTGCAAAAAAATGTATGAGGAGTTCTATGCATTCTTCACCTCACCTCCACTCAAACCTAAGATATCACGTGACAATAGTGGGTAATTGAAATGAGGAGATTCATATTAATCTGATCCATGGAGCTTATTCAGATACCTCCAGTTATAGATACACTCATGCGTCTGTGTGTGTGTGTGTGTGTGTGTGTGTGTGTGTGTGTGTGTGTGTAGCTCTATGCAATTTTATCACATGTAGCTTAACGTAACTGTTACCCAAATCAAGATACTCCACAGGACTACCTCATTTTACCTCTTTACAGCCACTCCCATCCCACCCTATCTCATGGCAACCAATAATCAGATCTCCATCTCCATAATTATCTTATTTGATAACTTATATAAAAGGAATCCGCAGTATGTGTCCTTTTGAAATTGGCTTTTCTTCACTCAGCCTTGTTCCCTGGAGATTCATCCATATTTCTGGGTGTGTCAATATTCATTTCTTTTTCTTGCCGAGCAGTATGTTTCATGCTATGGACGTACCAGTGTTTCCATACTCACTCACTGAGGGTCACTGGATCCTCTCCAAACTTCAGCTATTACAAATAAACATTCCTGTCCAAATTTCTGTGTGAAAATACATTTTCATTTTCTGGGATAAATGCCCAAGAGTACAATTGCTGGGTCTTCTAGTAACTCCGTTAATAAGTTTAAAAGGAACTGCCCAAGTATTTTACAAAGGGGCTGCACCATCATACATTTCAACCAGAATTATAGGAGGGATCCAGTTTCTCTGCATCCCACAGGATTTGGTGTTGTCACACTTTTTTGTTTTAGCTGTTCTGATGGGCATGTAATAATATCACAGTTCCCTAGTGATTACTGCCTTTGAGTATTTTTTCACAGCCTTATTTGCCATCTGTGAATCATCTCTGGTGAAATGCCTGTTTATATGTTTTGCCCATTTCCTAATGGAATTGTTTGTCTCTTAGTGTTAGATTTTGAGAGGTCTGTATGTATTGCAGGCATTAGTATTTTGTCATGTATGTGGCTTACAAAATTTTTCTCCCAGTCTGCAATTTATCTTTTCATCCTCTCAATAAGGATCTTTCACAGAGGGGCAAAATTTTTTACTTTTGATTTATTTTTCTTTTATGGAAAGGAAAATCATTCTTTTGATGTCAGGCCTAAGTACTCTTTGCCTAGTCTAGGTCCCAAAGATTTTGTCCTGTTTTTTTTCTTAAAATTTATTTAGTTTCACATTTAAATCTATAATCTGTTTTGAATTCATATTTGTACAAGGTGCTACATTTAGACTGAGGTTCACTTCTTTGAATTATGGCCCACCTTAGTCACCCATTTTGACTTGATTACTTCAGTAAAAACTGTCTCCACTGAGATTCGATAACATGAGATCACTGAGCAAGCCACTTGGCGTAAAAAGGTGCCTCTTTCAATGGTGTCTTTCTTTGACTTATTTGATTTGATTGGTTTAGGTCTTGCAGACCATGGCTATGAAGTAGTCTCCAGTTCTTCTTGACGTGTTAGATGAGATGCTGCCTGATTCATGAGTTGTTCAATAAAGCCAATTAGATCTTTTAAATTTACAAAAAAAAGACTGTATTACTAAATAAGGTCACAAATCTCCAAATACAGGGAGAACTGACTTGTTTACCATGTTAAATCATGCAGTTCATGAACATGGTTTGGGTCTGCATTTGTTTAGGTCTCCTTTGCTTTCTTTCATCAACATTTTATAATTGTCAGCTTTTCAGATCCTGGATATGTTTTGTTATACTTGCACCTAAGGGTCTGATTTTCTTTGGAGTGAGTATAAATGGTATTATGGCTTTAATGTCAATTTTCAAATGTTCATTGTTAGTGTACAGAAATAAACTTTCATTTTTTGATCATTTATCTTTTAACCTTGCTGAACATGCTTACTACCTCTAAGAGCTTGTTCTCATATTTTGTAGATTCCTTTGGATTTTATACATGTACCATAATGTTATCTGCAAATAGGAACAGTTAAATTTCTTCCTTTATAATTTGTATGCCTTTTTTCCTTTTCTTATCACAGTGGCTAGAACTTTTAGCACTATGTGAAATAACAAGCATCTCTCCCTTGTTCCCAAAGTCACAGAGCATTTAGCCCTTATATGGGAAAACAATCCAAAAAAGAGAGGCTATATTATTTGACAACAGATTCATTTTATTGTACACCTGAAACTAACAGAAAATTGTAAATCAGCTATTCTGTGTGTGCTTAGTCGCTTCAGTCGCATCTTACTCTTTGCAACCCTATAGACTATAGCCCATTAGGCTCCTCTGTCCATGGGATTCTCTAGGCAAGAATACTAGAGTGGGTTGCCATGCCCTCCTCCAGAGGATATTCTTGACCCAGGGATCAGACCTGTGTCTCTTATGTCTCCTGCATTGGCAGACGTGTTCTTTACCACTAGCACAACCCGGGAAGCCAAAATCAACTGCACCCCAATAAAAATTTTTAGAAAGAAAGTATTTAGTTCTTTAACATTAAGTATAGTATGATATTACCTGTAGGTATTTTGGTAGATTTTCTTTAGCAAGTCGAATGAATTCACCTCTCTACTTTGTTTGTTGAAAATAATAATTGGCTATTGGATTTGTCACATTCTTTTCCTGCATCCATGGATATAATCATATTTTTTGCCTTTGACCAGTTGATGCTGATGGTACTGGTTGATTTAAAAATATTAAACCAACCTTGAATTCTGAAATAAATTCTACTATGTATATAAGGTTTTGCTTTATACTCCTGGATTTGATTTGCTTCTATTTTGCTGAAGACTTTTGCTTCTAGGTTCCCAAAACATATTAGTTTTTTATTCTATTTCTATCTCTCTATTTGTACTTTCTCTGGTTTTCGTATCAAAATAACATTGGTCTCATAAAAATAAGTTGGCAAGTGTTCCCGCTTTTTGTATTTTCTGAGATAGACTTTGCAGAAGTGGTGATAATTCTCTAAATGTTTTCTAGAGCTTTCCACTGAAGTAATTTTGGCCTGCAGATTTCTTTTTCAGGAGTTTTAAATCTGATTCATTTAACAGTTACATTACTATTCAGTTTGTCTCATTCACCTTGATTGAATTTTGGTTGTTGTAATGTTTGAGGAATAGTCAATTGGTTTTCTCTAAGCTGTCGAATTTATTCTCATAGAGTTTATTATAGTATTCCCTTACTATGTTTTAAATGTCTGCAGGATCTCTTGTAATATTTCCTGTTTCATTCTTGATATTAATGATTTGGGTATCTTATTTATCTTAGTCTTGCTAAAAGATTATCAATTTAAATTATATTTTTCATTAATTTTCTGTATTGTTTTATTTCTTTTCAATGTCATAAATTTATGCTCTTATCTTTATTAGTTCTTCCTTTAAATTGCATTGTGTATATTTAGCTCTTTTTATCCCTAACTTCTTGAGGTATGAGCACGTATTATTGTTTTGAGAACTTTCCTCATTCCTAAAGCAATGGCACCCCACTCCAGTACTCTTGCCTGGAAAATCCCATGGATGGAGGAGCCTGGAAAGCTACAGTCCACGGGGTCACTGAGGGTTGGACACAACTGAGCGACTTTACTTTCACTTTTACTTTTCACTTTCATGCACTGGAGAAGGAAATGGCAACCCATTCCAGTGTTCTTGCCTGGAGAATCCCAGTGACAGGGGAGCCTGGTGAGCTGGCGTCTATGGGGTCACACAGAGTCGGACACGACTGAAGTGACTTAGCAGCAACATTAGCAACATAAGCATTTAGGATTAAATTAAGATCATGGCATCCGATCCCACCATTTCATGGCAAATAAATGGGGAAAAATTAGAAACAGTGATAGATTTATTTTCTTGGGCTCCAAAATCACTCCAGATGGTCACTGCAGCCATGAAAATAAAAGATGCTTGCTCCTTGGAAGAAAAGTTATAACAAGCCAAGACAACATATTAAAAAGCAAAAAGATCACTTTGCTGACAAAGGCCCATATAGTCAAAGCTATGGTTTTTCCAGTAGTCATGTATGGTTGTGAGAGTTGGACCATAAGGAAGGCTGAGCACCAAAGAATTGATGCTTTTGAACTGTAGTGTTGAAGAAGACTCTTGAGAGTCCCTTGCAGTGTGAGGAGGTCAAACCAGTCAATCCTAAAGAAAATCAGTCCTGAATATTCACTGGAAGGACTGATGTTGAGTCAGAAGCTCTAAAACTTTGGCCACCAGGTGGCCAAAAGGGTTGACTCACTGGAAAAGTTCCCTATGTTGGGAAAGACTAAGGGCAGGAGGAGAAGGGAGTGACACAGGAGATGATTAGATGGCATCACCAACTCAATGGACAGGTGTTTGAGCAAGCTCAGGGAGATGGTGAGAACAGAGAAGCCTGGAGTGCTGCAGTCCATGAAGTTGCAGAGTCAGACACAACTGAGAGACTGAACAAGAACAGGGGCTATGAATTTTCCTCTTAGCATGGCTTTTGCTGTATCCCACAATTTTTGATATGCTGTTTTTATTTTTGGAGAGGGCAATGGCACCCTACTTCAGTACTCTTGCCTGAAAAATCCCATGGACGGAGGAGCCTGGCAGGTTGTAGTCCATGGGGTCGCAGAGTCGGACACAACTGAGCGACTTCACTTTCCATCTGCATGCACTGAAGAAAGAAATGGCAACCCACTCCAGTGTTCTTGCCTGGAGAATCCCAGGGATGGCAGAGCCCAGTTCTATTTATTATTATATTTTCTTTGAAATTCCCTTTTTGCTCCATGGGTTATTTAGAAATATGTTGATGATTACTTTCCAAGTGTTTGGAGATGTTCCTTTTGTCTTTACCTTATTGATTTCTCTGTATGATTTCAGTTCTTTTAAACAAGTTGGGGTTTGGTTTATGGCCTAGATTATAGCTTATCTTGGTAAACATCCCACGGCTGTTTGAAAGGAATGTGTATTCTCTTGTTGCTTGGTGATATGTTGGGTGTTCTCTCACTTGCTGAGAGTGAGATGTTGAATTCTAAAGCATAATTATGGCTTTGTCTATTTCTCCTTTCAGCTCTATCAATTCACATGAAAGAATTGTTTCATGCATAATATTTAGGATTGCTGCATCCTCTTAGTGAATTGGTGCTTCCATTATTATGTAATATTCCTCTTTGTTCCTAGGAATTTTCTTTGTTCTAAATTACTCTATGTAATAGTAACATAGCCACTCATGCTTTTTAAAATTGGTGCTTGGAATGTATATGTCTTTTTCCATTCTTTCACTTTCAACCTATCTATGCCATTATGTTTGAAGTGATTTTTTTAAAATTCATGACATAAGTTTTATTCTGTTTGCTGTAAGAAAAATAAAAAGAGATCAACTTCTTTGAAACCCAAATCATTATGGTGGACAGATTATACTGAATATGTTATTGGCTTATAGATGACCCTATAGGAAGTCAATATGTATACAGTTCCCATTAACCTGAAAAAACACATTATTTAAATTTAATGTCTCAAAGAGACTTCTTTTTTCCTCTCTTTTTCTTTTTATGGCTCTGATCAATAGTTTATGGTATCTGCTGTCTTGTCCTCCAGTGCAAACAAATGCATATCAGTCATTTGTATATTTAATGTGATAAACTCAGAAAGGTTTTCTGACCAAAACTTTGACCCTGCTTCCAGATGTTTAATCTACCAGAAGTGAGGTGGTCTTGTATTCAAGGAGGTATCTTCTTTAGATAAATTGTTTCTTAATTTCATAGAATATTCTCATCCCTACCTTCTAATGTTTATGGTCAGCCTTTCACCAGAAACATATATGAAGTGAATTTCTTGAGGAGAGCCTATAATTGGAACATTTTTTTAATCACTTTATCAATATCTGTCTCTTAATTGATGTATCATTTACATTTAAAGCAATGATTGACATGTTCGTGCTTAAATCTGTCATTTTATTGTTATTTTCTGTTTGTTCCTTTTGTATCTATCCCTCTGTTATTTTTTATTGGCTTCCTATAGGTTATTTGAACATTTCTGAGATTACTTTTTTAAGTAATACGGCTAACCAGACTTATTTACAGTAGTTTTAAACAGCTTTAAATACACTGATCTGTTAGTTTCATTAGTGGTTGCTCAAGGTATTACCACACCAGATACTACTTATCACAGCCTAGTGGTATAGCTGTTTTACTAGTCTGAGTGATGTGCAGAATCCTTTCTTCCATCTAAACTTTTAAAAAATATTTATTTGTTTGGCTGCACCAAGTCTTAGTTGTGGCACCTGGGATACCTCACTGCAGTACATGGACTCTCTAGTTGTGGTGCACAGGCACAGAAGTTGCAGCACGTGGGCTCCACAGCACGTCAACTTCAGTAGTCCTGCCAGAGGGCTCTCTGGCTATGGCTTACGGGCTTAGTTGCTCTGTGACATGTGGGATCTTAGTTCCCTGACCAGGGATCAAACCTGCATGCCCAGAATTGCAAGGCAAATTCTCAACCAATGAACCACCAGAGAAGTCCCTAGACTTTCTTTATTGAGTTTATTTTTCTGAATTTTAAAATTATTTTTTCTTTAGGGAATTCCCTGATGGTCGAATGGTTAGGACTCTGTGCTTTCACTGCTGAAGCCTGAGTTCAATCCCTGGTCAGGGAGCTAGGATCCCACAAGCCATGCAGTGTGGCCCACAAATAAATATTTTTAATAAGTAAAATTTTTTCTTTGTCATTGCTTTTAACAAGTTTAACTCTGATGTGTTTGGTTTGTGTGGATTTCTTTGGATTCATCTTGTTTGGAAACAATCTCTTGAATCTGGATGTTGATATTTCATGTGGCTTGGTTTTTATTTTTTTAATGGAAACATACAGGAAACAAAACATTTTTATTTTTATATACTTCAATTTGCCAATTTTTAATTTATTTTGAATAAAAAATCTTTACCTATTCAATGTCAAGAAGGTTTTCTCCTATGTTTCCTAATGATGTATAGTTTTATCTTTTTAAGGTACAGAAGAACTGTACAAAAAAGATCTTCACGACCAAGATAATCACCATGGTGTGATCACTCACCTAGAGCCAGACATCCTGGAATGTGAAGTCAAGTGGGCCTTGGAAAGGATCACTATGAACAAAGCTAGTGGAAGTGATGGACTTCCAGTTGAGTTATTTCAAATCCTGAAAGATGATGCTGTGAAAGTGCTGCACTCAATATACCAGGAAAATTGGAAAACTCAGCAGGGGCCACAGGACTGGAAAAGGTCAGTTTTCATTCCAATCTCAAAGAAAGACAGTGCCAAAGAATGCTTAAACTACTGTACAATTGCACTCATCTCACATGCTAGTAAAGTGATGCTTAAAATTCTCTAAGTCAGGCTTCAACAACACGTGAACTGTGAACTTCCAGATGTTCAAACTGGTTTTAGAAAAGGCAGAGGAACTAGAGAACAAATTGCCAACATCCACTGGATCATGAAAAAAGCAAGAGAGTTCCAGAAAAACATCTACTTCTGCTTTGTTGACTATGCCAAAGGCTTTGGCTATGAGGATCACAATAAACTGTGGAAAATTCTGAAAGAGATGGGAGTACCAGACCACCTGACCTGCCTCTTGAGAAACCTGTATGCAGGTCAGGAAGCAACAGTTAGAACTTGACATGGAACAACAGATTTGTTTCAATAAGAAAAGGAGTACGTCAAGGCTGTATATTGTCACCCTGCTTATTTAACTTATATGCAGAGGACATCATGAGAAACACTGGGCTGGAGGAAGCACAAGCTGGAATCAAGATTGCCGGGAGAAATATCAATAACCTCAGATATGCAGATGACACCACCCTTATGGCAGAAAGAGAAGATTAACTAAACACCCTCTTGATGAAAATAAAAGAGGAGAGTGAAAAAGTTGGCTTAAAGTTCAACATTCAGAAAACTAAGATCATGGCATCCGGTCCCATCACTCCATGGGAAAAAGATGGGGAAACAGTGTCAGACTTTCTTTCTGGGCTGCAAAATCACTGCAGATGGTGACTGCAGCCATGAAATTAAAAGATGCTTACTCCTTGGAAGAAAAGTTATGACCAACCTAGACAGCATATTGAAAGGCAGAGACATTACTTTTCCAACAAAGGTCCATCTAGTCAAGGCTATGGTTTTTCCTGTGGTCAAGCATGGATGTGACAGTTGGACTGTGAAGAAAGTTGAGCACCAAAGAATTGATGCTTTTGAACTGTGGTGTTGGAGAAGACTCTTGAGAGTCCCTTGGACTGCAAGGAGATCCAACCAGTCCATTCTGAAGGAGATCAGCCCTGGGATTTCTTTGGAAGGAATGATGCTAAAGCTGAAACTCCAGTGCCTTGGCCACCTCATGTGAAGAGCCGACTCATTGGAAAAGACTCTGATGCTGGGAGGGATTGGGGGCAGGAGGAGAAGGGGACAACCAAGGATGTGATGTCTGGATGGTATCACTGACTCAATGGACGTGAGTCTGAGTGAACTCCGGGAGATGGTAATGAACAGGGAGACCTGGCGTGCTGTGATTCATGGGGTCGCAAAGAGTCGGACACGACTGAGTGACTGAACTGAACTGAACTGAATCCTTTTGACCTTAATTTTTGAGTGTGAATGAGGTAAGGATAAAAGCCCTTTTTTTCCTGGTAGACATTTAGTTTGTCCAGTACCATTTATTGAAAAGAGTTTTCTTTTCATAGTGAATTTTCTTTTCATAGTGAATTTGAATTCATATCAAAGCCTTGGTAACTTTGCTGGAAATCAATAGACCATATACATATGGATAAATTTCTATACATTAGAATTCACTAGTAAAGCAATCTGTGCCCAGAATTTTTTTTTTTTGGAATAAGGGCTTTTTAATTATTAATTCAAAAAAATTTACACACAGAAGACTATCCAGATTTTCTCTTCTTACATCAATTTTGGTTGTGCCTTTCAAGGAATTTGTCCATGTTATAGCAGTTATTAAAAAATTTATATAAAGTTGATCATAATATGCTTTTGTTATTTTTTTTAAACTGAAAGATCAGCAGTAATGACCACCCTTTCACTCTTATATTAGAAATGTGTATCTTCTCCATTTTCTTATCTGTTCAGCTAGAGATTTATCAATGTTATTGATCTTTACAAAGAACCAAGTTGGGAGTTCATTAATTTTCTTTATTTTTTCCATTTTCTATTTCATTGTTTCACATAGCCATTTAAATGTAAACTTAAAAATAATTAAAAATAAATAAACAGTAAGAATTCAAAACTCAGCCACACTAGCCATATTTCAAGTGTTTAACTGTACTATATGAACATTTTCTTCATGGAAAATAGTTTATTGGTCAGCACTGTTCCAAAGAATAGAAGATCCTTTTTTCTCACTTGATCTCATCTCTCTTAACTAGGCATTTTCTGGGCTTCTTCAGGGTCTTGGGAGGGCCAGGTGGCTCTTGAAACCACCCTGTCCTCTTGATGACTCTGGCCTTGGTCCCATCTCAGGCTTTGTGGCCACCTCCCTTCTTCTTGATCCCTTTGTCTCCTCTCATTCTCCACCTTTGCTTCCAGAGAGAGCCTCCAACACAGTGATATGTCCCTCACCACCTTTCTCAAATCACAATGCTCCCATCACCTGCGCCCCACAGGACTTTCCAGCAGAGCATGATCTGTTTCCC
>SJYC01064644.1:0-11346 GCA_006408675.1 Madoqua kirkii | reverse complement strand
CTTTCTGTTTTGTTATATTGTTGGTTTGTTTTTTAGATTTCTCATATAAGTGAAAACATTTTCTCTGTCTTTGCTTCTAGAGCAAAAGTCACCAAACTTCTTCTCTAGGGTGCCAGATATTAAATATTTTAGGATCATGTGCTAAAAGACAAAATCAAGGTACTGAAAATCATTATGCAAATACTTATATGACAAGACAGAAACAAATTTCCACAAATTTTATATTGACGACATTCAAATATAATAATATAAATTGAGCATGGTTTTGTATAATATAGATTAGTGAGAAAATACAATTTTGGGGGGCCAGTGAGGGATTATTTTGCTTAACTGAGGTCCAAAGTTCCCTATCATCAAAATTAATTGCAAGTATTTTTCTGTAATGTGATTTTATATATTACTTCTTTGAATATATTTCTTCACCCAGGTAGGCAGTACCAAATACTGACATAAATTCATGAACACATGCTTTCAAGTCAATGTATTTACTGCTTGGAAGAAATTTATAGAATTGTATTAGATCATCTTGATATTTGCCTTTTAGCTTGTCTTTAAATTGTAAATTAATGACTTCCAATTGAAGGTTAGGTAGAAGCTCCTCAATTGCACATTTAAATGCAGTTTGAAATACACAAATTTCCTTCGCACTTGCATCAAGGCCTGAAAAGTGCTTCAAGAATGTAATTTGAGCTCTTAAAATATATCCACTGCAGATATGTGTGAGAATGAGGACTGCACCAGGATAGTCTAGCGAAGCTTGACATTACTTGTGATTCAAATAGTATTAGTTGTTCTTGACATTATAGCAGTGTAAGTTGCACATATGGATGCTGTTTGCCTTGTAATTTAGGTTGAATTTATTAAGAACCATTATCAAGTTTGCAGAAGAAGCTAATTTCTAATACCAACTTGGTATTAGAAAAATCACAGTGGCTAAGGGCTGGACTTGACCTTGGAAAGGTAGGTATTGGACCCCTGTTCCCCTGTTCTAAAGAATACCAAAGGTAATTGTTCACATTGTCCTACAGTAAATATTTATCATTTTTATTTGCTTTCAGCAAGACGTAGAGAACTCTTACAGTGTCCATTCTTGTATGAATTTCTTGAATAATCATTTGTTAAAGGTTCACTGTGTTATTTGAATTCTAAGGAGTATCAGAGAACTAAAAACACAGTCTAGTGAGGGAAAAAGTCATGTCAGCATAATATGATAAATGTCAGCAATATGTAAAAGTAACCATTCTTGTATGAATTTCTTGAATAATCATTTGTTAAAGGTTCACTGTGTTATTTGAATTCTAAGGAGTATCAGAGAACTAAAAACACAGTCTAGTGAGGGAAAAAGTCATGTCAGCATAATATGATAAATGTCAGCAATATGTAAAAGTACTGTAGAAACAAAGAGGGGAAAACCAACTGATTGTGACTTATCTGATGCCATAGTTAAAAAGAGATGCCAGATGAGAAGATACTTGGTCTTGGTCATAACGCATTTATAACAGATTCTTAGGCAAAGAAATCAGGAAAGGAAATTCTGGACCAAGAGATTGCCTTGATAGAGGACTGGAGGCATTAAAAGTATCATTCCAGAGAAAATGAGAGCAAGTAGAAGCAAAGTGGAAGAAAGGAGAGAGGGTAGTGGGAGGGTGTGGCTGGAGAGGCAAGATGAGGTTAGACTGAGGTGGCCTTTGGAACCAGGGCTTAATAAACTTTAACATGCAAACAAATCACCTGGACAATTTGGTTAAAATGCAACTTCTGATTCAGTTGATGGGGTCTCCATTCTGCATCTCTAACAAGATCCCAGGTGGTGTGACAAAGCCTCTACACAACACTAAGGATTTTAGCCTTCTTCCCTCTTCCTGTTACCATTTCCATGATAACGAAGATAACAGTTTTAAAAATGTTCAACAGAAAAATATGCAAATTATGTGGAATGGATGGATAAGAAGACTCAAGTGGTGACAGCTATGATCCCTGAAAAATATTCATCATGCAGCTATAATAAAATCTGGCCCCACTCCATGTCAATACCTCTATTCTCCAGTAAAAAGGCATAAATAGAATTTGACTTCCTTAGGGCTAAAAACAACACAAAAAACCCTTAGTAACAGGATTCATTCTAACGGATATATACAAAAGAAATGTTTTGGCATATAATAGCTAACCTCCACTTTGCTAAAACCGATGTCAGAGGAATTCAGACTCTGCCAATATAAGAGCTTTATTTTAACTTACAGGAAAAAAAAAATCAGATGGTAAATTATGTGGGTATTCTTAAGAATGGGATGGGCACTTCTCCTCTTGAAGAGGCTCAGCCCTAGCAAAGAATTGAGTGATTTTATGGTCTCTTTAAAATCCCATGCATGGTACTGCGCTGTATGGTATCTCTTGTGGTCAATAGGTGATGAAATGAGTTTGTTCGTGAAATTAACTGTATATATCTGCTTGGTACAAAGACTAATTACATGTAAAATAATGAGAACGTAAGATTACCTTTACAGAATGAATATAAACATAAACACTACACAGAAATAAAAATATCTCTTATTTTATGTCTTCTAAAAGAAATGTTATCAGGTATTAATAAGTTGATTGAACTATATGCTTGCTCTAGTCAATCCTTTGTAAATACAAAAAATTAAAAAAAAATCCATTACAGAATGGCAAAAATGCAAGGTGAAGGTAAAAATGTCAGATTGGAATCCAGAAATAAAATTAAAGAATGTATATTATTTTAAGATGTATATGCAATAGCAAGGCATACAAATTGGGTTCTGAGCTTTATAGCACCCATGCAATAGATAAATCTATCTATTTTTCTATGTGAATATTAAAACAACTTCTACCTTATACCAAGTGGAAGTGAATAAGCCACCACATAGCTGCTCTATAAAATTATATTAAGGAGAAAATTACTTTTCAACCTTTGGCAAGTTACTTGCTCATTCTTGTCGTGCTAATAGCTGCTGTTTTGAAGCAAAGATTTGTTCTTTAATGTATTTACTGAGGCAATATCTGTGATAATTGGTAGCATCTTTACTTCACATTTACTTATCCTGTGCAGAACCTCTGATGTGATGTGCTTATTTGATTTTCTCTCATTTGTTTTGATAAATAAACTTACATTTTCTTCTACAGTAAAAAACTGATGTACTTCATCTGTGTTATAAGAACACTTATAATTGAGTGAATCATGGGAAGTCAACAACACTTATTAAATCTTTGAAGTTTAAAAACATGACTTAAAACATGTATACAGAATTGGTTTTCCTAGGGACAAAGAATTGAGTGATTTTTATGGTCTCTTTAAAATCCCATGCATGGTACTGCGCTGTATGGTATCTCTTGTGGTCAATAGGTGATGAAATGAGTTTGTTCGTGAAATTAACTGTATATATCTGCTTGGTACAAAGACTAATTACATGTAAAATAATGAGAACGTAAGATTACCTTTACAGAATGAATATAAACATAAACACTACACAGAAATAAAAATATCTCTTATTTTATGTCTTCTAAAAGAAATGTTATCAGGTATTAATAAGTTGATTGAACTATATGCTTGCTCTAGTCAATCCTTTGTAAATACAAAAAATTAAAAAAAAATCCATTACAGAATGGCAAAAATGCAAGGTGAAGGTAAAAATGTCAGATTGGAATCCAGAAATAAAATTAAAGAATGTATATTATTTTAAGATGTATATGCAATAGCAAGGCATACAAATTGGGTTCTGAGCTTTATAGCACCCATGCAATAGATAAATCTATCTATTTTTCTATGTGAATATTAAAACAACTTCTACCTTATACCAAGTGGAAGTGAATAAGCCACCACATAGCTGCTCTATAAAATTATATTAAGGAGAAAATTACTTTTCAACCTTTGGCAAGTTACTTGCTCATTCTTGTCGTGCTAATAGCTGCTGTTTTGAAGCAAAGATTTGTTCTTTAATGTATTTACTGAGGCAATATCTGTGATAATTGGTAGCATCTTTACTTCACATTTACTTATCCTGTGCAGAACCTCTGATGTGATGTGCTTATTTGATTTTCTCTCATTTGTTTTGATAAATAAACTTACATTTTCTTCTACAGTAAAAAACTGATGTACTTCATCTGTGTTATAAGAACACTTATAATTGAGTGAATCATGGGAAGTCAACAACACTTATTAAATCTTTGAAGTTTAAAAACATGACTTAAAACATGTATACAGAATTGGTTTTCCTAGGGCAGCTGTAGTGGAAGGCAAAGATTATATAGGGAATCCACATAGACAAGTAGCAGCTGCATTATTATCATTATCACTATTTACTATTAGACAATAATAGTTTAAAATTGACCTTGCTACCTTGGCACTGATTTTCTACTACACAACTACAAGGAATTCCTTAATGCAAGGTTTCAATGTCTGTATCAATTGCTATTCTCAACTAAAACTTATTCTCTTAAAATCAATATTCTTATTTATAAACTAGTTTTCTGAGTTATTACGAATCATGATGATGCTTTGAACAAGCTAATGGTTACAAGAATGTTAATCGATTTTCCCACTTGGAAAAAGTCGTGCAGAGTACTGCCTTTTATTCAATATTGAGTTGGTTCATTTGTAGACTGATTTAATTTTGAATCAGTAGGATTATGAGAAATAAGAAAATGTTTGAGTTTTCAGCTCACTCCTTTCTGTTGTGACATTTTGTTCTTTCGTTCCATCATCTCCGTTAGTTTGCCAACTGGCAGTGACAGGAGTGTAAAACTACTGCAAATTGTTACTTCAGCAGTACTCCGCCTGCCAAGAGCTGATCAGCTGCTCCTCTAAGTGAACCTTTCACTCTTTCCTAACTGAAGCCGCCTAAGCCGACAGTGCTGCTGGATAATAAATCTCACCCAGCAGCATGTGAATTTAACCACCTGGTTCCTACCACTTTAAGATAAACATGCACAAATGCAATCATTATGAAAACGAATGTTGGTCCGCAAATTGGAGGGGGTGTGAGGTACAGAACCACAAGGGCAAGAGCTCACACTCTTTTCTATTTATGGCTTCATTTGAACTGATTTATCCATCTCTTTCTCATTTCCCCTGTCTCAGCAGTTATAAACTGCATCACCTTTCCTTAACCTGAGAATGCAGTCAAGCTTTTCCCTGTTGAAGACATTCTAATGGGGCTCTGTGGGTCACCTGACAAAGGGCTGGCAGAAGTGATGGATGTTGCATTCTTTCTCCCATGAATCTGGAAGCATTGCACCTTCTTGGGTCAAATTAGGACTTCTGAGGATAATAACTGGATTCCCCATGCAGTTGTGAAACTGCCAGGATCTTCTGGATGGATAAGACCAGCAAATATTACAAATTGATATAGTCAATCTCAGAGAAGCAGACTGAACACTTATAAAAATTTTCAGATGACAGAAAACATGAATAAGCAGATAGAGAATGGATTTCTTGGCTGACACCTGGCAAATGGAGTTTAAACATGAAAAGGCAGAAGAGTAATTCATATTGACCATAAAACTAAGAGGAAATACATACTCTATCAGTATTTCAAACTCTGTCTCAGTCATGGCTGCCTCCTTATTTCCTATAATCTGTCCGCATTGCCCAACAAAGCATATCCTTTTGAAGTCTAGATATTAGCCATTCTATACTGTTTTGCTTCTTGTATAGTAGTACCCTTTTTAATTCTTACCTAAATATAACCAAAATTAACTCTTCCTCATTTGAGAAAGCATACCATGAAAGAAGTCATTACCAATCCTTTTCTCAAACAGCATCACTTATATGAAATTATATTTATAGTAGAAAATTATTATTTTAAGGTTAGAAGATGAAACACTTAGAAACCGGCATGTCTTAAAGATCTAAGAAATTTCCCTCATTGTTTTTGGTCTCACTGAATACTATTTTAAACTAGAAGTCAGGTCTTAAAATATAGCAGGGAAGAAACAGGCAAATAAGTAAAATAAATAAAATGATTCTCAAGTTATTATAAAGGAAAGTCCACCTATCAGCTTAAAAAAAGGTCCTAGCATTATAACCAATTTTATGTTGCAATTCAAGTATTTCCTTTTACACATCCCTTTAAAGGACTAACTTTTAAAGTCATCAAGTACCTTCTTAAATTTAAATTATACTAAATATTAATTTTATTTAAAGTTCAGACAAAACTATTTTATTTTGTTTTGTTTTATTCTTTAAGTTGGAATATAATTGTTTTACTATGTTGTGTTAGTTTCTGCCATACAACTACATGAATCAGCTATATGTATACATAAATGCTGTCTCTCTCGAGTCTCCACCCCCTCCACCTCACTGCCCTCAATCCTATCTCTCTAGGTCACCACGGAGTACCAAGCTAAGTTCTCTGTGCTCTACAGCAATTTCTCCCATATGTATTTTACATGTGGTAGTATATATATGTCAGTCTGACTCTCTCAGTTCATCCCACATTCTCCTTCTTATCCATCCTATGTCTAAACATCTGTTCTCTACATCTGCATCTCTATTCCTGCCCTGCAAATAGGTTCAAAAGTAACATTTTTCTAGAGTTCCGTATGTATGCATAATATGTGATATTTGTTTTTCTGTTTTTGGTTGACTTTGCATGACAGACTCTAAAGTATTTTAGAGGAAATGAGCTCAGTTAAAAAGTACCAATAAGTATAAACATATCTACTGAAAACTCTGATGGAAATGGAAGAATTTAGTTGATTATTCAGGTATATGAAAAAGAATCAATATTCTCCCTCTGTGTGAACAAACAAAAAATAAGGTATTTATAAGTCACTTTCTGAAACATTTTTCATCTTTGTTCATTATATATAGTTGAAAATTACTTTATACATAAAGTAAGTCTTTAATATGCTGTGCTAATTAATTAGGTGATGGAGAAAAAGTACAATCTGAATAACTTACCATTTTTTTCCCCATGGGAATGTTCCCAATTATAAGTACATTTGCCAAGTCTATATGACAGCTTGGGTAACAGAGAAAATCCTATAAATTATTCAGGTTCTCAAATACATTGAATTATTTTTATGAAGATTTTGTATGATATATTTCAGAAAAAAAAAGTCAGGATTTGTATGAGAACAATAAAAGTTGACAACTAAAACTGCTAGTCACAGACTGCAGGCATGGACAGCATTTTTCAGGTTTCATACCACAGATTGATGCATTGTAGATATTGCCATACTGGTCACATTTGAGAATAAGGAAAAGACAAATTCACAGCTAGAAGGAAGATAACCAAAGTCAATTAAATTATTTGTTGTTTTATACTCAGGACTTGGGTGCCTTCCTCTCTCATTTGTGTTGAGTAAACTGAGGCTCAGAGAGGCTTAGCAACTCACTCCTGGTTTGGTGAGACTCCAAAACCTGTCCTCTTTCACTGTGTGGAGCTACCTTCCAAGCTACAAAGAAATACTTTGGATGCTCCCTCTTTCCACTTTGGGCAATTCATTTCTCCTCTGTATTTATTTATTTTTGTAAATATCAAAGTAATGCTCACTCTGCGTTTTTGAATTCTGTTATTTTGCTAAATCATTTAGAGATTCCATATTTAGTTATGTGTTGTGTCAGTAAAGTGTTCTTACCCTGACAATTATAAGAGTAAGCACATGAATGAAATTACTGGCACCAAGGGATCCTTCCCTTTACCAGGGTTTCTGACAGAGCCTGCAGTTCTGCCCTCAGTCTTGGGAGGATCTAGGGCACTAATGGTATCGCCATTGCTGTAGACCATTTCCAAATAATTCTCTATCACCAAAGAGAAAGAAAAATTTACCTGGCCAAATTGTTCATCAAGGCATGATTCTGTAAATGCTTACAGAAAGCCACATACTGACATAATAGAGCAAATTATAAGGGCTGATTAAACATCACAAGCCACCTAGTTCACAACTTTTATCGGCATGGATTCTTACAGGCATCAAAATATTTTCCCTTCTGTCTTTCAGTGTCTTCTCTCCTACTTCTTTCCTTCCTAAATCTAAAATGTAAAAGTTAAACATTTGGGAAAACTTGAGAATCAACATGCAGTTTTTGTTTGTTTAAAATAGATTAGAAGTCTTTGTATTTGTTTTGGGGAAATCAGCGACTTGCAGGCATGGAACAATTATTTGAGGCAAACATTGAAACTGTGCTAAGGCAAGACAAGAGCAGAGTTGGACATGTCTAAAGTTAAAAATGGGGCAACAGTATAATTTTGTACGTTTAACTTTGGTTTATATTCATTGAAAATCCCTACCTTTTAATTTAAATCTTAAATATGCTGGTTTAAGGAAACCTGGGCATTTTAAGTAATAATCTCTTTATATTGTATTTGTGTGTTACTCTTCCTGGTAATAGCTGACCATCAACTTAGCAAAAATTCTTAAAATTACAAGAAATGTTTTCTATCCATCATAACTTACACCTTTACATCCTTTTGCACTTCCCTTGTGGCTCAGCTGGTAAAGAATCCACCTGCAATGTGGGAGACCTGGGTTCAGTTCTTGGCTTAGGAAGATCCCCTGGAGAAGGGAAAAGCTACCTACTCCAGTATTCTGGCCTGGAGAATTCCATGGACTGTATAGTCCACAGGGTTGCAAAGAGTTGGACACTATTGAGTGACTTTCACTTTTACATCCTTCTCATCTGAATTAAAAAAAAAAGTTTATAGAAGTATAGTTGATTTACAATGTGTTAATTTCTACTCTACCAAAAAGTGATTCAGTTATGCATATATTTATAATTTTTCATATTATGTTCCATTATGGTTTTCACAGGATATTGAATATAATTCCCTGTGCTATACAGTAGGATCTTGTTATTTGGGACACAGAGTTTTGGGATACAGAGATCAGGGATGTTTGGCAGTACTTCTTAATGCAAAGTTGCACACTTATTCTGCATGGAACTGTGTAATGATAGGAGTCATATTTCCAGCCCTGATTCTCCACTGTTACTTTAGATTTTAGATCATTTCAGTTTTCAGGCTTTTATGTATGTTTAGCTTTTCACTGATTAAACTTAAATCCAAATAAATTGTACCTGTCACAATTTTTTAAAATTTGCCATTCCAGATAAAGTCTATTTTCAAAAGCAAAAAGTGCAATTTTTACTCAATGTCTATACACATACTTTTATTTTTTCTAACTCTCTCAACTTTAAAATATTAGGAAACTGACATATGAAGTAGCTGATTCAGCATTAGCATAATATAATAATATTCTTAGTTTTTACTTAGATTACTGACAAATATTCTAACAAATCACTTGAACCTTCACATTTACTTTTAATGTTATCTACTATAAACATCCAAATTGGTTTTCCTTTATAAACTAGTGTACAATCAGATAAAATATTTGAACAAAAGAAAATATATGCTAAAAATATTTGAATTTCTAGATAGAAAATTAACTTCAGAACAAGTTAACCATTGCTACCTTATCTCAAGAAGAATGTAGACAAACAGCATATATTTTAATTCTGTGCAACTCAACTGTAATAAGAAAGAGAGTGCTGGGATAGTCAGGATTAATAATGCTACAAGATTTTGAATATGCCAGAAGCTTATCAGGTACAACACGCTAACTTTTTTCTAATAGTGTAATGAAGTTTGAAGCTTTCAGAGAGATGCAACTCCGATAATGGGACTGTTTAAAGCAAAATTAAGAAAATCTTGAATACGCATTGCTCAGTTGCTTCCTAATGTTTAAGGAAAAAGCAATCTCTTCATAGGAAGTTGTTGCTCACAGAAAATGCATTTTCATTCCAAGTGTGGCAGCCGCACATTCTGGTACCCCTCAGGAGAGAGTGGAACTTTCCAGTATGTGGCACACAGCGTGCATTCTGAGGGATTGCTCTCTCTGATACATAATTGCCGTAGTACATCTTTCAAGAGCCACATATTTCCTCTGGAACATTCCTGGTGCCCCATATGTGTTTGTGTGTAGAGCACAGAGTAATTGTAACCTGTCCTGGCCTAGGGTTCCTAAATGAGGTGCCAGTTTGCCTCTGGTGCCAGTTTACAGGGCTTCCCTGGTGGTAAAGCATCCATCTGCAATGCAGGAGCCACAGGAGACATGGGTTTGATCTCTAGGTCAGGAAGATCCCTGGAGGAGGGTCTGGCCACCCATTCAGTATTTCTGCCTGGAGAATCCCATGGACAGAGTAGGCTGACAGGCTACAGTCCACAGGGCCGCATAAGAGTTGTACATGACTGAAGTGACTTAGCACGCACTCAGGCAAGTTAATATGTCCATCTCCCTGGGTGGTCTGAGAATGAATAAGCTACTAGGAATCTCTTACAATTTTCACGCAGGCCTTAAAAACACTCCTGGTGTCCTTCTAGATTTTTTTTAAATTTTAATGTCTACCAATTAGGCTTTACCTCTGGTAGCTCAGATAGTAAAGATCTGCCAGCAGTGTGGGAGACCTGGGTTGGATCCCTAGGTTGGAAAGATCCCCTGGAGAAGGAAATGACAACCCATGCCATTATTCTTGCCTAGAGAATTCCATGGACTGAAGAGCCTGGCATTCTACAGTCCATGGAGTCCCAGAGAACTGGACATAACTGAGAGACTAACACACCAATTCTCTAATTTGGGTACCTCTTGTCATCTTGAAAATAAAACCTAGTGGTAAATTTTTAAAAGGAGAAAGTGAAACAAGCTGGCACTTTTTACCAAATGGCATTATCCTCAGAGTATTATGTTCTGCCCATGAAGCAAGTATTACTAGTTCTTGGGCTATCCAAAGAGTAAACACATTTTTGGAGGAAAACATTTTAATTCTTTGGCGCATATCACCCCTGAAAAATCCCCAATGCGGTGGAGCAGGAGTTTGAAGTCCTATGTTTGTTCTTATATTTCAATTTTAAGATGTGTTCTGATTTCAAAAATGTTAAAATATGAAAATATTATAGTACAGAATTAAGAAAATGTGACATCTATTATTAGGGATTTGCCTATATTGCTCCAGAGTTTCCCAGTCTGAGGATTTGATCTTAATGTGTACATCATTGGAACGAAGCCCTTTTTAAATATATTTGCAGGAATAGCTGAAAAGAATGGAGACACACCACAAGGTATAATCTATTTTATGCACATAATAAAAAGGTCCTTTAATCTTATTTGTGTAATTATTTGCCATACAAATAATCATTAATTTTTAAAAAGGTCTCTTTTGTTAATATTTTTTCCATAGTTCTTCAGAAAAAAACCTACAATAGCATTAAAATATTATATTTCATGCTAACACAGGTCATCTGCTGTAATTTAATTGCAGCTGCTTGATTTTTCTTAAATATTCAGCAAGTAGATATAAAATGTTGGCATGTGACTTAGTTGTATTACACT
>SJYC01064642.1:0-10188 GCA_006408675.1 Madoqua kirkii | reverse complement strand
TGCCTGATGAACTATGGACGGAGGTTTGTGACAGTGTACGGGAGACAAGGATCACGACCATCCCCATGGAAAAGAAATGGAAAAAGGGAAATGGCTCTCTGAGGAGGCCTTGCAAACAGCTGTGGAAAAAAAGTGAAAAGCAAAAGAGAAAAGGAAAGATATAAGCATCTGAATACAGAGTTCCAAAGAATAGCAAGAAGAGATAAGAAAGCCTTCTTCAGTGATCAATGCAAAGAAATAGAGGAAAGCAACAGAATGGGAAAGACTAGAGATCTCTTCAAGAAAATTAGAGATACCAAGGGAACATTTCATGCAAAGATGGGCTAGATAAAGGACAGAAATGGTATGGACCTAACAGAAGCAGAAAATATTAAGAAGAGGTGGCAAGAATACACAGAACTGTACAGAAAAGATCTTCACAACCAAGATAATCACGATGGTGTGATCACTCACCTAGAGCCAGATATCCTGGAATGTGAAGTCCAGTGGGCCCTAGAAAGCATCACTATGATCAAAGCTACTGAAGGTGATGTAATTACAGTTGAACTGTTTCTAATCCTGAAAGAGGATGCTGTGAAAGTGCTGCACTCAATATGCCAGCAAATTTGGAAAACTCATCAGTGGCCACAAGACTGGAAAAGGTCAGTTTTCATTTCAATCCCAAAGAAAGGCAATGCCAAAGAATGCTCAAACTACTGCACAATTGAACTCATCTCACACGCTAGTAAAGTGATGCTCAAAATTCTCCAAGCCAGGCTTCAGCAATATGAACCGTGAACTTCCAGATATTCAAGCTGGTTTTAGAAAAGGCAAAGGGACCAGAGATCTAATTGCCACATCTGTTGGATCATTGAAAAAGCAAGAGAGTTCCAGAAAAACATCTGTTTCTGCTTGATTGACTATGCTAAAGCCTTTGACTGTGTGGATCACAGTAAACTGAGGACAGTTCTTCAAGACATGGGAACAGCAGACCACCTGACCTGCCTCTTGAGAAACTTATATGCAGGTCAGAAAGCAACAGTTAGAACTGGACATGGAACAACATACTGGTTCCAAATAGGAAAAGGAGTACGTCAAGGCTGTATATTGTCACCCTGCTTATTTAACTTATATGCAGAGTACATCATGAGAGAAGCACAAGCTGGAATCAAGATTGCCAGGAGAATTACCAATAACTTCAGATATGCAGATGACACCACCCTTTTGGCAGAAAGTGAAGAGGAACTAAAAAACCTCTTGATGAAAGTAAAAGAGAGTGAAAAAGTTGGCTTAAAGCTCAACATTGAGATAAGTAAGATCATGGCATCTGGTCCCATCACTTCATGGCAAATAGATGAGGAAACAGTGGAAACAGTGTCAGACTTTATTTTCTTGGGCTCCAAAATCACTGAAGATGTTGATTGCAGCCATGAAATTGAAAGATGCTTACTCCTTGGAAGGAAAGTTATGATCCACCCAGATAACATATTAAAAAGCAGAGACATTGCTTTGCCGACTAAAGTCCGTCTCGTCAAGGCTATGGTTTTTCCAGTGGTCATGGGTGGATGTGAGAGTTGGACTGTGAAGAAAGCTGAGCACTGAAGAATTGACACTGTTGAACTGTGGTGTTGGAGAAGACGCCTGAGAGTCCCTTGGACAGCAAGGACATCCAAACATTCCACCCTAGAGGTGATCAGTTCTGGGTGTTTATTGGAAGGATTGATGCTGAAGCTGAAACTCCAGTAGTTTGTCCACCTCTTGCGAAAAGTTGACTCATTGGAAAAGACTCTGATGCTGGGGGGATTGATTGGGGGCAGGAGGAGAAGGGGGAAGACAGAGGATGAGATGGCTGGATGGCATTACTGACTCGATGGACATGAGTTTGAGTGAACTCCTAGAATTGGTGATGGACAGGGAGGCCTGGCGTGCTGCAATTCATGGGGTCGCAAAGAGTGAGACATGACTGAGCAGCTGAACTGAACTGAACCTAAGTGGTATTACTGATAGAAGGGGAAAGAAATGTTAAAGACCCTACGGCCAACTCATTCTTTGTGAATTCTTTCTTTTTTCTTCTCTCTTCTTCTCTCCTTTCCTATCACCTCCCCTCCTTCTCTCTCATCCTCTCTTTCCCTCTGTCTCTGTCACGCTTACACATTCATTATGCCATTTTTATAATATCAGGTGTTCTTAATTAACATTTCCCACCTGCTTTCATTTGGAAATAAGTCATTCAAAGGTGAACAATTAATTTTAGACTTATCAAAAGAACACTGTCCTCAAGGGACAGTTCATAAAAAAGTAATACATTATTGTATTGAATCACTAATTTCAAATAATTTTGAATTTTAAATCAAGTAAAGCCCTTGATTTCCTATTTGAAAGTGTTTGTTCCTCAGTTGTGTCTGACTCATTGTGACCCCATGGACTGTTGCCCACCAGGGTTCTCTTGTCTATGGAATTCTCCAGGCAAGAATACAAGAGCACGTAGCCATTCCCTTCTCCAGTGGATCTTCCCGGCCCAGGGATCAAACCTGAGTCTCCCACACTGCAGGCAGATTCTTTACTATCTGAGTCATCAGGAAAACCCTGGTTTTATTTAGGCTCTATGAAACTATATCTTTGAGAAAAATTTAGGAAGGGAATAAAAGAGAAAGAAAAAGTAGCAGAAGAAATGATTAAATGAACTGCTGCATCACACTGTTTACTGCAGTGCCACAAATATTGTTGAGTGAAGCATGCATCAGAAGTCCTTTCTTAATAGTTGTTTGATAAATCCCCAATCGCATATTGTCCAAAGTTGTATTAAATATGGGACATAAACTGCAACATTCTATGTTCCGTTGGTGTTCAGTTGATGAAGGGAAGGAGAAATGACATATAACTAAGTCATACAGAAAAGAATTCATGAGCATGGGGCATTCTAAGATACAAGATAAGGATTATGACAAGAAAATGAAGGTAAAAGGTGTATCAAGAGGAAGGAAAAGCATGAACAGAGGCTTGAGGGCAGGAGAGTCCCAGGAATAAAACTTAGTACCATTGAAATGGAATGTGGGCTCTAAAGAAGGAGGTTGTGAAATGAAATTCTGCAGGGGATAGTTGAAGCGGTATTCTAGAGTCTCAAATGCCAGTTTGAGAGATTCAAAATTAACAAAAATGAATTTCCAACAAGGTAATGACATAATTAGGGCTGTGCTTCAGGTTGATTCATATAGGAAGAGATCAGAGTAAGAGGAGTCTGGGCATATAGAGAAGTGTAAGAAGGTTTTAATGGTCTGAGCAAGACTAATAATGGAGTCAGTGCTAAGAAGTTCTCAGGAAGAAATAATCCTGAATGAGTCAGACTACATAAAAGGCCTCACAGATATTTCTGTGTTTATACACTGAGCCTGATGGGTTATACACTTTTTAGAAACATTGAAAATTTAACATCAGAAATTGAATAATCTTCCTGGCATCAGAATATTTGTTAGGATTCAACTACATTTGTGATATAAGAAGACTACTTGTATAAAAGAAATAGGTCAACAACAAACGCAAGAGCATTCTATTATGTGTTAAAAAGATTTCACCTGCTTAGAAACTTGTGACATTAATAGAAAATGTCTGAGCCAACATAAGTGGCTAAGAGATAATGTTCTGCTTGCTTCGAAGTCAGAGGATATGGGTGAGACTTTACAATAATGCTTCTCACACTTTAGTGGGCAGGAGAATGACCTAAAGGGCGTGTTGAAACACAGACTGCTGAGACTCACCTCCAGACTTTCTGATACTGTGGGTCTGGGCTGAGGCTCAGAATTCACATTTTTAACAAGCACATATATAATGCTGATTTTGTATTACACAAATCAGACAAGTGTGATTTGAGGCAACTTTCAGGAAATTCAACCACATGCACAATTACTAACAAGTCTTTTTTTTTCTAATAAAGAATATCAGAAAGCTTGCTGTCTTAGTGAAACAACATTCCTTTAGTTTGAAAACAAAACAATGAAGGGAGTTTCTATTCCTGATTTAACTTTTAGCAGCAAAGAGGAGCTTATTCTGGAATCCGAAATAATGGAAACTTGTAGAGAAAGCATCCCTGATATTTTAGTAATCAAGAAAAGGCTACTAAAGGATACCCTAGTCTTAAGGAAATTATATTGAAAAACAATTTAAGAAGCAATAGCTATCATAGTCCCACTGGGGTTTCTGTGGCCAGAAAATTTAAAGGAGGTCGAAAGTAAAAATTGAAAATCTGATAATGCAATCACAAAAGATACTGATGAGGAAAATAAAGAATCGGTATCCAAGGAAACCAGTGTGGTTGCTGAGGGCCCTCTTTCTTCTGATGAGCTCAGATTTAAATGAAACATGTACAAAATATGAAGGGAAGATCATATAACCAAAGATGAATACAAAAGAGGAGCAACAATCTTTAAGAACAGGACCAAGAGACTGAAAATCTGTTATTTCTTACCTATACTAAGAACACTAAAGAGTTTTCTTTTAAATGTGCATGAAATACATATATACAATATGAATATTATATGTGTGTGTGTTAGTTGCTCAGTGGTGTCCAACTCTTTGTGATCCCATGGACTGTATGTAGCCCACCAAGCTCCTCTGTCCGTAAGATTTTCCAGGCAAGAATATTGGAGTGGGTTGCCATTTCCTTCTCCAGGGGATCTTCCAGGCCCCGAGATTGAACCCATGTCTCCCGCATTGTAGGAAGACTCTTTACTGTCTGAGCCACCAGGGAAGTCCTATGAATACAATATCAGAGTAATAATATATATTTTTAATGATGGACACAATTACTGCTTGGAAAAAAAGTCATACTGTTAACAGTGGTAAAATAGTGATTTGCTTCCACTTCTTTCTACTGGGAGAATTATCTTCACATTAGGAAGGATAGCATTGTAAAGAAGTAATTGAAGCACAAAATAAAAGCAAAAGATTATGATAGCATTTAGCCAATTTAAATGAATGTGCAAGTTCAGACACAAATGAATTACATATGAAAGGTTGTAAAACAAATCATTCTGGGTAAACACTGGGAAATGATGGTGAATAGAAGAAATTCCATGTCACGAAGAGTTGGATATGACTGAGACACTTTACTTTCACTTTTCACTTTCATGCATTGGAGAAGGAAATAGCAACCCACTCCAGTGTTCTTGCCTGGAGAATCCCAGGGATGGGCTAGCTTGGTGGGCTGCCGTCTATGGGGTCACACAGAGTTGGACACAACTGAAGTGACATAGCAGTAGCAGCAGCAGAGATCAGCAAATGACCTCATTTTAAAAAATGCATACAAATCAAAGTATGGAATCCACAGACTTTCCAATTATTAACTTTGAAAAAAATCTATAAAGTATTGTTAAACTATTGGTTGGGCCCTCTAGTAAGAGGTAAACATGGAAATCAAACAAATAAATGAATAAATAAACATTTATCACCAAATGTGCACCCAGACAAGGGCATAGCAAGCCCATCTCATAGTTCATGGACTTTCTATCATATTCTAATTTAGACACTTAAAGAAAGTTCATGGTGCCCTTGTAGCTAAGAGAGAATATGCAATATATGCTAAACACAGGTAAATTTGGAGCTATGTGGAAGAGCTCTACCTTAGGGATTTTAATTATGAATAAGTATAGACTCTAGAGAGGTAGCTTTCCTCTTGGCTTTGCTCTATCAATTAAACTTTTTTTTAAATTAATGTCTTAGTTGAAGACTAAATGATGTCCTTATCAAATATGAAATTGATTGGGAACTGGGAAAACTGACTACTATCTTTGATACCAGAAACTGGATAAAAATGGATCTTAACAGACTAAAGGACTGAGGCAAACCCAACATAATGCAGTTTAACTTGGATAAAGGATGAGACAATACCAACATAATGAAATTTAACTAGGATAAATGAAAATTCCAAATTAGGATAGCAATTATACATTGCTTCTCTTGATGACAATTTGTGTGACAATACCTTGGGAGCTTTAATCAGCTACACATTTGCTGACATAATACATGTGGAAAGGACATATAATGGCTGGCAGATAACAGGCACTCACTAAGTAGTTGTTTTTTGTTGAAGCTGACTATGAGCCAACCATATGATTTGGCTGCTAACCTTGTAAACTGAACTGCAGAAGTATGGTCTACACTGAAGAAATACCTGGACTGGTCAGATCATTCACAGAGCGGTCTGTCCAGCTCTAGGTTCCTCATTAAAATAAGTGAAATTTTAAAATAAGTAACATTTTTAAAGAAGATGACCAAAAATGGAATCATCTTAGGAAAACAGAATATAGGGGTGGGAGGTAAGTGATGGGAAGAGAATGACTAGGGTAAGCACTATATTAATATTTAAAAGGCAAGAATAGAGACACAGATGTGGAGAACTGCCTTGTGGACACAATGAGGTCAAGGAGTGGGGAGGGCGAATTGTCAGAGTAGTATTTAAATATATACATTACCCTGTGTAAAACAAATAGCTAGTGGGAAGTTGCTATAAAGCACAGCCTGGCACTCTGTGATGACATAAAGGTGTGAGATGGGGGTGGTTGGGAGGGAGGGTCAAGAGGGAGGAGATATACGTATGCTTACAATAGCTGATTTATGCTGTTAGTTGTAAGGCAGAAACCAACATAACATTGTAAAGCAATTATCCTCCAATTAAAAATAAACAGTTAGGTTGTCATTGGGAAGAGGAAAATGAGAAATTTTTAATATTTAAACTCCATAGAAAGAGCCGACAGCAAGGTGAAAAGAAGAGGAAAATATTTCAGATCAAAACAAGAAAGAACTTTCTAAGCATTTTAATTTTTCCCACAAGAGAAAAGACTATATCATGAACTGATGAGATTCCACATTTCTATCAGAAGCCCAGCAGTGGGGAATGTATACAGGTGATTTCTGCATTGGGTAGGAAGCTCCTTTTTATGGCTCCTGTGGTTTCTACCAAGTCAACTCAATAAATATTTATTGAACTTTTTCTATATGGAAGGCACCCTTACCCTTTTGGGGATATAAAAAAATGAATGGGATAAAGACATCAACTTAAACATGCCTGTGGTCTTCATTAATTTTAAGGGTTATAATACTCACAAGTAAGTGGTTTAAGAGCCACTCACTGCTCTGCTAGTAAAGAAGGGGAAATATGTCATTGAACTGGAACCCGAGGATGTGTATGATTTTATCAGGTCTAAATGGTGATGAAAAGAAGTAGCAAAATAATTCCTAGTCCGTGGGAAATTATAGTAAAGATACTGACCTGAGAGAGAAGCTACACAGACAGTTTAGTTTGGATAAAGCAAGATAGGAAAGAGGAAGCAATGAAGAAGCAGCTTAGGAAGGGTCTCTAGAGCTATGCTCTATCTTCGGGAGGCAGGAAGAATCTATAGCACATGTTGGAGTATGCAACAACCAGGATCAGATTTTTGTTTCAGGAATTGGCATAAGTGGATACATTTGATAAAATAAGTGTATTTGGAAATAAGATAGCCAAAAAAGAGGCATCTAAGAATATTTGTATTTACTGAATATCATCTGTATTCCAGGGTACTAGGTGAGGTCCTTTACATAAAGCATTTCTCTTAATCCTCATAGGTTTATAGACTACATGTAACTGAAAAACAGTTTATAGAAACAGTCATATATAAACAGTTTATATATGACTATACTGTGATAATGTGACCAAGAAACACAGCCCTAACTTTCAGGCAATGGAGTCTTCCCGGGAAACAGGAAAGTAATCCATTAGGATACATTTGAAAGACCTTCTTCAGAGGGTCAGAGAAATATGTTTCATGTGTGTTTTATTATATCTAATATATGGATATCATATTTGGATCTTGAAAGAGAGTGTAGTTTATAAATTTTAAGCATTAAATAAATATTAGATATCATGCATTTATTACATGTAGATTGAAACTTGGAGTGTCCTAGAAATGAATTTAATCTGGCATCTGCAGATAACTCTGGTGAACAAATTGCTTTTCAGTGAGTCAAATGTGGTTATTTTTGTTTTAAAGATCATATTTTATAACCCTATGGACAGTACTCCACCAGGCTACTCTGTCCATGGGATTTCCAAGCAAGAATACTGTAGTGGGTTGCCATTTCCTAGTCTAGGGGATCTTTCCAACTCAAAGATCAAACCCGGGTCTCCCAAATTATAGGCAAATTCTTTACTGTCTGAACCACCAGGGAAGTCCATAGGGAGAACTGTGCATTAATTTGTATCACAAAAATAGTGGTTCCTTGCTGTTACTGGATTGAAAATTCTGTCTTAAGATTGACAAATGATGACTGAAGAAAATATAAATTCTTTGATTGGAACCTATTAAACTTCTATGGTGAACCATAACTTTTTTTTGTTATTAAGAATCGATGGTCTGGAACGTCAGAACTGATAGACAAGATTTATTAGGTATGCACTTGCGGTCTAGTGGCCTTATAAAAGGAGACTTACACCCACAAACTGAAGGAGTTATTATGTACTAAAAGCCACCACTGATAAAACACAGTAGACCTTCTCATATTTATAAACACTGAACTGAGAAAATGCAATGAGTCCATCCAACAAATTCCCTAACTGGTAAGATTTTAGCCTACTTATTAAAGACAACTCTACATGAAAGCCCCTAAGAAGGTAAAAAACTAGTTATTGACAATTATTATTCTGTTGGTCAACTAGATAATTTCACCTGCCCTTATTTAAACATTAGAAGCTATTGCATAGGAATCTAGAGCTCCAGCTTTCCATGAAAATCAAATCTAGCATCTGTGGATACAAATTCATGCTGGACAAGAATTAGAAAAATTAACTTGTTTATTTAGACAAGGCATGAACTCTTTAGTTTACCATTGACCTTACCCATTCCTATTACTCCTTCAGTGTTCTTGTTTTTGTTTTTGTTTTATAAATACCCATGTTCTTCACTTATTTGCCTGATCTGTTTCTTTAATCTAATCCAGATCTGTTGCTTTTCTGAGTTAGCAGTAAAGCTGGGCATTTCAAAGCTGCTCAAATTTATGAAGATGTGATGTATTGTTCAGTATTATAGACCCTTGCATCTTGGAAGAAAAGTTATGACCAACCTAGACAGCATATTCAAAAGCAGAGACATTGCCAAGAAAGGTCTGTCTAATTAAGGCTATGGTTTTTCCAGTGGACATGTATGGATGTGAAAGTTGGACTGTGAAGAAGGCTGAGTGCTGAAGAATTGATGCTTTTGCACTGTGGTGTTGGAGAAGACTCTTGAGAGTCCCCTGGACTGCAAGGAGATCCAACCAGTCCATTCTGAAGGAGATCAACCCTGGGATTTCTTTGGAAGGAATGATGCTAAAGCTGAAACTCCAGTACTTTGGCCACCTCATGCGAAGAGTTGACTCACTGGAAAAGACTCTGATGGTGGGAGGGATTGGGGTCAGGAGGAGAAGGGGACGACAGAGGATGAGATGGCTGGATGGCATCACTGACTCGATGGACGAGAATCTGAGTGAACTCCGGGAGTTGGTGATGGACAGGGAGGTGTGGTGTGCTGCAATTCATGGGATTACAGAGTCAGACAGAGCTGAGCAACTGAACTGAACTGAACTGAGAGCAGATGTTTACACATCAGATAACTTTTGGTGTATGTGGGCTATTAAATTTACTTTGATTTATTTTTTCCTATTAAATTGCCAAGAGTAACAAAAATTAGCCTTCTATTTTTATAAATGTATTTCTTTATATGAAAACATATGAGAAAAAGCAATCAGTGAGTAACTCTACCTTATTGTATTTTCTGTGATCTTTAATGACAAAATTTGCCTAATTTACATACATTGCAAATTTGATATTTATTTATTCTTTTAATATCATGGGTGGCTAGACATTCACATAATAAATATTCTTTTACCTTGCATCAGTTGAACTTCAAGAAAAATTAATTACATTCATTATTTTCTGACTTATTTCTTTAAGTATCCCCATGACAACCACAAATTTTGGCTAATTTCAGAATAGCAGACACACCTTTCTGTAGCGTTCTCTGCATTTATCAATTGGTTTCTTAGAAGGTTAGAAAACCTAAAGGCTTGTCTTAGTGATATTCTTTAATAATATTCTTTAATTCAGAATGAAAAATCATATGTGCATTACAGCTGTTTATTTCTCTTGATATTGTATCTCATTACATGCTGTTCTTAGGCAAGTCTGTATTCCATTTAACC